>VZTO01009982.1:36942-58077 GCA_013400615.1 Syrrhaptes paradoxus
AGGACCCGTGGATGTATCTCATCAGGTCCCATGGACTTGTGCACCTTCAGGTTCTTTAGATGGTCTCAGACCTGATCTTCTACAGTGGGTGACTCTTCATTCTCCCAGTTCCTGCCTTTGCCTTCTGTGAGGCATGAGAGGACATGACAGTATTACCTATGAAGTTTACAGAAGACACAGAGACCAGGAAACTGGTAAATAATAAAGACAATGGATCACCAATACAAGCTGATCCAAATCAGCTGCTAAGAAAGATGCAAGTATAATTATCCCCAGTAGAACAGCACAGCAAAAAAGTAAGATTGTATATAGAAAAACAGTTAATAGTGTCTGCCTATGCACAATTGGAACTGGAAGGGGTTGGTGGACGGTAACAAGAGAAAAAACTGAACATGAGCTCCCAGTCTGCTGCTGTTGTTCAGGGATGTTAGTATAATCCTTAGATTTATCGACAGGAAAGATTAAGCAAGAGTACATGGGAGTCTGTTTTATCTGGTTTTGGCACTGGTGCAACCACTTCTGAAATAAAATAGTGTCCATAAATCAGAGATTTAAAATGAAAAAAAAACTTAAGGGGAAGTCCCACGAAAAGATGCAAGAATGATTAAAACATATCTTACAATGAAAGATTCAAGGCAAAAAAATCTGGCACATTAAATCACTTTCTGTAAGTACACTTTATAAAATAGTATCCCAAGCTAACAGGCAAATGTGTAAGAAGATACAACAGCTGGATAGATTTAGATAAAAGTCTTAAGTTGCTTTTAATGATATTATTTAAATGTAACATCAGTTTTTAGATGCTGAGGTTTTGGAGCCGTCACTGAATAGGTCGATAATGAGCATTTTGCCAAGGTGATATCCTGTAGTTCAGCAGAAAGATTATATTCTGCTTTGTGCGGATAAAAGTAGATGTTCACAGTGGTTTTGTAATCTGCAAATCTGTATTACAGCTGATATCAGCCCTTTAACCTTTCCAATCTCACAGATATGACTCGTATGCAGGGTAACACAAAGCTGTCAAGCTTGTAAATGTTGAATGAGCATGCAGAGAATTTTAGCCTGAACTGGAATTTTTTCGTTCAGCTCTGGTGAAAATAAGTGGCTAGAAATAGTCCTTATTTTTCCTACATTCTATCCAAGCCAAATAATGGTTTGGACCTGAGGGAATCTTCACCTTAAGAAACCAAGTGGGGCATGTAAACAGCAGTTACTGCCCTTCTAGAATAATCAGGATAAGGACCATGAACCTATAGCCTGTTATCAGGAAAGGTGGAAAAGTGTTGAAATATTATACATTAGCTACTGTTTATTTACTGATATTACAGGTCACCTGGGAACTGTCCCTCTGCTTCGTTTGGAGCACCCTAATTTAATTGTTCATATTATCAGTATTTCAATAAGGAAGGAGGGTAGAGTTTAGGAACTGATTTTTAATATAATGGCATTGTAAGATCTATGTAGATGTATGTGTTTTTTTCAAAGATGTCTTCCATATGTGTCTATAAATTTGCCTTTATAGAATAAGTTTCCTCCATGCTTATATCTTTAAAATGCTGAAATTATTAAAAAGCCTAAACCAGTTAAACCAGAAAGGAATAGCCTACTGACCTAGCAGACTGAGGGAGAGACTTAGTACAGAATGACTGTTAACATTGCCTGGAGACTTTTCTTTTTCATTTTTAGTATCAGCTTTCAACTTGAGAAAAGCAGTAGCCAGTTCTGCAGTGTTCCTGAACCAAGCTCAGCTGTGTGCTGGAGTTACACAGTGGCTAACTAAGACTGCACAGTTACTGAGCAGAAGCCAGATTAGTGTCTTTCTCTTTATCCAAAACACTTCTGAATGTCGAGAGACTTCAGAATTCTAGGGCTGCATTGGGGAATTATTTTGTTTTAGTCAGTAATTGCAATTGCTTTATAGTCATCCTGACAAGTGATTTTGTTGTGGTTTGAAAGTAAATCTGCCTTAGATCCTCCATAGAAGTTTAAAAATATATTCGATAAGGAAAGACCTCTCACTCTCATGAGAAGATAATGAGAAGACATGTTCTTGGAATGCAAAAATGAATTTATAACATTTATTGGGCACTTACATTAAATTATCACAAAAAGCTGTATAAAGTTGTCCTGTGCTTTTTCCACGTTTCCAGTGGTAATGTGTTAAGAACATAGATACAGAAGGTAAGACTTTCAGTTCTTCCTTCCGTGTATCTAAATCAAAGCCATTTCTCACATCTGAATGAAACATAAACTTTCATTTGGATTAAGAACTTTAAACATCTTTATATACAGAAAAGTCTGCAGCAACTGTTTTAGTAATCAAATTTGTGTTTCATATTTTCTGTGAATCTCTTACGTCCCTAAGAATGTAATTGAAGATCATCTATGCAATGTTAGCTATAGGAACAGTATTGTAGGGTCTGTAGATATCCCCCTTTCTGGCATTAAACTTGAAAAATATCAGCACATGCTTATACCACACATATAAATGTGTTTCTCTATGTATTTATTTTCTAATGGTCAAAAAGCAAAGTTTAAAATAATTTCAGAGCTCATAAGAAAGAATCATAGTTTTATCAAGCTGAAAACATGCATAAAGCACAATGACAAAGTCATCATTTGTCAGGTGCTCCAAAGCAGCTGTTTGCAGGCATTTACCCTAATAAATGAGAGGTAAATCATCTTTTTTTCACTGACAATTAGACACCTTAAAATTACCTTATACTTACACGGTGTGAAGTGTGCACAGAGACACTTGACCGCAACCCAGTACTAACTGTTGTTTCTAATTGCTCACGAGCAACCTCTAGACCCAGTATCAGCTTACATGCTGCTGTCCCACCTTGAATATGAGCTGATTTCAGATTGTCTTGGATTTCGGTAAAAAGTAGAATTGAATTGCAAAAAATGCCATTGTAGCATACGTTCATGAGTACACGTTTTATTTGCCTGATATGTGTCCATGTGTTGCCCTCGGTCAGGCACAAGCCCAGACACAAGTGTCTTACTATATTGTCATTTTTTCATTTTGTAGGTAAAAATTTTTAAGCCACGCAGAGTGTTTAGCCTGTTTTTTACCTGTATCTAAAATCATTAAGTTCTTCTGAATGTTACCCCGTGTGCTTCTACTCTCGTCTCTTTGTTCACTTAACATCCAGTTAGCAAGGGATATAACTACAATGATGTTAGAAAAATAGATCGGTATTTGCCTGATCCTAAAAAACCTCAGCAAGCACTTTATGCTAAATTTAATGGACATTCCTAATGCAATGGGATTACAAGACTAGTCTTAATACTTCCTGGCACTACGTTTTAGGAAAATAACTTTCTTCCCTTCCCAGATGAAAACTAATCGTATGGTTATATTTTTAACTACGTAAGTGTCAGACTTACTAGAAGCTGAAAGGACAGTTTTTAAGCAGGACTGGAGTTTTTCTAATACAACTTCTGTAGTGCACCTGTTCTAGTCACTCTTGGACTGTTCAGGCTAATTTTGGCTTTTGCTATTTTAAGCCCTTTCAGGACACTGAAGTCTTACTTATAGTATTTGCCTTAAAGCATTAAATACTCATTTCATTGGTGCCTACAGAACAGGTAGTAGTTTATTGCGTAATAACCATGTGCTCCACAACTATTGTTTGATCATTACTATACCAGGAAATTCTGCTCTGGGATGAAAGTTGTAGCTATTAGAAGAGGAAACAAAATTCACATACCAGGCCGAAAGAGTTGAGATTTACTTCTTTGTATAAAGTATAGACTCGTTATCATAAGCAGATAACACATTTTTAAAATGTGGAAAATATTTCCCCTTTTAAAGGGAAAACATAACCACCATTTTTAGAAAGGAAAAAAGGAAGACCAGAGAACTACAGGTCGGTCAGTCTCACCTCTGTGTCCGGCAAGATCATGGAGCAGATCCTCTTGGAAACATGCTAAGGCACATGGAAAATAAGGAGGTGAATAGTGACAGCCAACATGGTTTCACAGAGAGCAAATCATGCCTGACAAATTTAGTGGCATTCTACAACAGTGTTACAGCATTGGTGGATAAGGGAAGAACAACTGACGTCATCTACCTGGACTTGTGCAAAGCATTTGACACCGTCCCACACGACATTCTTGTTTCTAAATTGGAGAGACATGGATCTGACAGATGGACAACTCGGTGCATAAGGAACTGGCTGGATGATTGCACTCAATAAGCTGTGGTCAACAGCTTAATGTCCAAGTGGTGACCAGTGATGAATGCCATTCCTCAGGGGTCAGTATTGGGACCAGTGTTCTTTAACATCTTTGTTAGAGACATGGACAGTGGGATGGAGTGCACCCCCACCAAGTTTGCTGATGTCACCAAACTGCGTGGTGCAGTCGACATGCTGGAGGGAAGGGATGCCATCCAGAGGGACCTTGACAGGCTTGAGAGGTGGGCCTGTGCAAAACTCAGAAGTCCAGTTGCAAGGTCCTGCACCTGGGTAGGGGCAATCCCAAGTGCAGATACAGGCTGGGAGGAGAAAGGATTGAGAACAGCCCTGAGGAGAAGGACTTGGATGTGTTGGTTGATGAGAAGCTCAACAGGAGCCGGCAGTGTGCACTTGCAGTCCAGAAAGCCAATCGTGTGCTGGGCTGCATCAAAAGAAGTGTGACCAGAAGGTCAAGGGAGGTGATTCTTCCCCTCTACTCTGCCTGGTGTACTGCATCCAGCTCTGGAGTCCTCAGCACAGGAAGGACATGGACCTGTTAGAGCAAGTCTAGAGGAGGGCCACAAAGGTGATCAGAGGGCTGGAGCACCTCCCATATGAGGACAGGCTGAAAGAGTTGGGGTTGTTCAGCCTGGAGAAGAGAAGGCTCCAAGGAGACCGTATAGCAGCGTTGTCTACAGAAGGGATTGGGAGGCACTCTTTATCAGGGGGTGTAGTGACAGGATGAGGGGTAATGCCTTCAAGCTGAAAGAGAGTAGATTTAGGTTAGAATTAGAAAGAAATTTTTTCCTGTGACAGTGGTGAGGCACTGGAACAGGTTGCCCAGAGTAGCCATGGTTCCCCCATTCCTGGAGGTGTTCAAGGCCAGGCTGGATGAGGCTTTGAGGAACCTGGCCTACTGGAAGGTGTCCCTGTCCATGGCAGGCAGGTTGGAACTAGATGGTCTTTAAGGTCCCTTCAAACCCAAACCATTTTATGATTCTATGTTTTTTTCTTTGATCTTCATATGAAATCAACAACCCAGTTTTTAGGGTGTCACTTTCTTCTTTCTTTGTAGATGAGATTTCTTGATTCAGACCATAGGCTCTAGTTTTTTTAGCCTAATTTACCTAGTGTAATTGTGGTGAGATTGTGATATCTAACCTGACTGACAGATGCATCAACAGAGAAGTCCCCTCCACCAAGCTTAATTCTGTAAGGTGATACACTAATGATACCTAGTTTTTTGAGCTGCAGTCCCAACTTACCATCCAGCCAGAAGCTCTCTTGCAACTATCAGGGTCCTGTTTCAGGATATATTTCAGGTAGTGAATTAGTTCCTGGCTCCTGTGAAGTCCCCATAGGTCCAAACTTTTCTTCAATAGTAGTAAATCAACTTGATTTCCATGGATGTTATTTTCAAATATGCAAAGCATTAAACAGCTAAATTCCAGTTAAATTTAATGGTATCAGGCCATGATCTCCTTTACAGTTCCTTGCAATTCCTGGTGCAGTATAAAATCTTCAGGTGGGATCCCAAACTATAAAGGAACTATTGACCTGATTTTGAGAGGAAGTCCCTATTAGAATCATAGAATGGTTTTGGTTGGAAGGGTCATTTAAAGATCATCTAGTCCTCCCCTCCTGCCACAGACAGGGACATCTTTCTACCAGATCAAGTTGCTCAAAGCCTTGTCCAACCTGACTTTGAACACCTCCAATGATGGGGCATCCACAGCTTTTCTGGGCACCCTGTTCCAGTGTCTCAGCACTGAAGGCAAAGATGCTGAATCCAAATCTTAGTGGAAATTAATAGTGTAATCACCCTTCCTGTAGAGAGATACGTAACATTAGCATGTACTACTATTCTTGTTTGTCATGAGATTCTGGGATTTTTTTTGCAAAAGAACAAGTCATTAAATGGAAGGTTCACTCTAAGGGTGTTGACACGGACATCCAAAACAGCAAAACTCAGAGATTCTCAAAGTAGCTGTTCTTTCAAGTAAAGCATGATTTATTTCTCAAAGTGTTCAAATATGGCTTTCATGCATAAATCTCACAATTGCCAAATGCATTTGATGGAAATCCTGGTGGGAACTTGGATTTTCTTCACAGCAGAAAAGCATAGAAGTACCCAAGCTAGCACAGTTGTGACTGCCAGAAAGAGAAAGAAGAAATTAAGCTTGAGTTACACACTACTACAGCGAGACTGCTTACAGTGCTGTGGTCAGAAACGTAGCCATATCTGGAGTTAGGATTTCCTTTTATGCCTGTTCTTTGGCACATAGTGGCTCACTTCCAGTAAGAAGGAAGGAACATGGTCCTACTTCTGTTCTGTGACCCGATGGCAAAACATGCCACTCGTAAGTGGGAACTTGTTATTCAAAGTCCCTTTGACTAAGGTGACCTTAAACCTAGTCTTCAGTTTCCCAGTGAATATTCTAGACATTCTGTCATTAAGCAAAATGTGAGTGTCGCTGCCAATACTGTTACCCCTATCGTAACGTTTAACTAGCATCCTGATAGCCTCAAGCATTGTTTGAACTTCAACACCTAGTTCCTCAGCATGTGAACAGGTACCTCTGAACAGGTGCAAAGGGAACTTTATTGCCGTTATGAAGAGAGGTGCTGGTTACAGTTAGAATCCCCAGAGATTTAAAGAATACTTGACATAGCATATTTTGTGACTTTTTCAAGAACTTAGCTGTCTACATCTGGCCTGCCATCTTAACCACTGCGTAAAGGTGTGTTCTGGTAGAAAGTGTTTAATATTAGAGACTGTTTTGGGATAAGAGCATGTGATATAATAATGACACAAGTACTATTCAATAGCTTCCCAGTTACACTGCTGCAGTGAATTGATAATAGCCAGTTCTTACACCTTAGCATTCCAGAAATTAGATAGCTAATTGTCATGAAGCATAATGAACTTACGCAAGGCATGGGTCATGGAAATGAAGAAAGTGTGATTTCTAATGATATATATATCTTCTTATGCAAGCCAGTTATCCTTATGTAGCTCAGAAGATAATTTTCTGCAGAGATTTTTTGATGGGCTTTTTTGTGATTTAGGAGAGTATTGTCTGAGCAAAGAGTTTTTCTGTTTCTTTACAAATCTCTGTGAAATTTGTTGTAGTAAACCAAATATGTAAGAGGAGATCAGAAAAACTGATAACTTCCATCTGTTCAGGACATTATTTCAAGTTGTTCATTAGAAAGTATCCATATTTTAAAAAATTATCCAAAAATGCTGAAAAGAATTAAATGCTTTGTTCTCTGGCTTCAAAGACTAAAATTACATAATGATTAAGTTTTCTGACCAAGTTTAGCTCTAGCTAGGAAGGGAAAGAGTATTTTGATTTTTCATTTCTTCAGTACATAGGTCTGTAAAATGAGTGTCAGAATATATCAAAACAAGTTTAATTTTGCAGGTGTAAATTTGTTTTTTAATCTGTGATGGATACATTGCTAGGTATGTTAGTGCAATGGTAAGTAACTTTTTTTTCCCCTTTGGTTATCAAAAAAGGGATATTATTTTTGTAAAACACATTGTTATGTCTGTTTTGAAGCAGTCTGGAATTAGAGAAGGAATCTACTGTAAGGATGAAGAGCACTGCTCTGACTTCCTTGAAGTAGTTCAAGTTCTTTGTTTTGCTTTGCTTTAAGCTGATTTTTTTTGTGTGTTGATGGGTTTGTTTTCATTTGTTTATGCAATTGTATTTGTCAGATGGTTTAATCAGTATGATTAAGAACAGTGTAATAATATACTCATCTGTGTTTATCCAGCTCATTTTCACACAGATGATATTTAGCTCACCTGAATACTACAGACAATGGCTATGTTTCAGCCACAGAGTCTGTATCTTTAATCTTTAGGTAAACTTTCAGAACAAGGTCAAAGCAGGTAGAAGTGGTAAAGTCAGACCATGTTCATTGCTGTGCACTGTGTGGAAGGTTGCATTAATTTTAATATCTTTCTTTTATTTTCAGGGCCCTAACTCTGTCATGATTGCCCTGGTAATGCTGTTGAATATTGGTTTAGCCATTCTTTTTGTCCATTTTCTAACTTGATTGGAATTAGGAAAGGTAAGAAAGGTCTTGTTTTCATATAAAATCACTGTATCCACCCCACCTCAAATGATAAAGATTTCATTCCTTTGCGTTCTTTTGATGTTCCTTACTTTAATTTTAGCTATGCCTGAATGTGATTCAACATAGTTATTTAATAATGTAACTGTTTTGACCCTTCAGTGAAGTCATGACAACTAGTGGTGTTAGCCCACAGTTCTCTGCAGTTGTGTCATCAGCCTTTTAAATGGCACCTGTCATACTCAGACACAGGGAAGGAGGCTTGGAATTAGGATGGGACGCAAGAGAGATGAAACTTGGAAAATACAGCCAGGGGCCAAGATCAGTTTCTCTGCTGATGGCTTGTGGCTTTGGGGTCTTCTGAAAGCTGAAGCAAGCAGCCGTATTGGAAAACAAACAAAATAATCTGCTGAAGCAGCCCCACCAGGGAAGTGCGTTGGCTTCTCCATCTGTTCCGGCAGAGTGTGACTAAACTGGAAATGTACGGAGCTGCACTTTTCTTGATGGAAGCTAACAGCTGCCTTACTATTTTACCGTCTGATGTTTTTAGTGGGGAGATGGGAAAACGACTGCCAGAGGAATGTGGTCAGAGGATTCTGTTGCTGTGGAAGTGATTCCAGCGTTCACTCCTATCTCATTAGAAGAAACAGTTAGCAGCATCAGTCACCAGTCTTATTCCATTACCTGCTGCCTTTAACATCTCCTGCAGTGTTCTGGGAGATCGAATTTCATTTGCCTGTGCATGATTCTGTTCATTCGTTGTTTATGAAATTTGATGTATAGCCAGAAAATAGTGTCCAGTCCAACGTGGAGAAGGCTACCAGCTCTGCCTACCAGCAGAAGCAGAGAACAAAATCTCTTTTTCTGATCTGAAAATAAAATTATTAAATTCATTTTCCTACACCTGAAGAGCAGTTTTTCTTTAAGGTTTAGTAAGAAATATACCATGACTGCAAAATTTAAAGATTTTGATATCTTCCTAAAAGTGCTCAAATGCTTATTCCAATAGCAAGTAAAATTTTTCATTATAAAAGAATAAGAATCTTAAGTTGATATCAGCACATTCTAAACAGGAGGTAGAATATCAGAATAAACCAAGGAGATGAGATACAGGGTTTGCACGTTAAGGTTTTTTTTTTTCTTTTGTTTTTTTCTTTTTTTTTTCTGGTGCTGTGGTAATTGGTGATTTGAATTATTATGTTTCAACACCAAGGTATTTTGCCAGCAGTTAAAATAAAGTCTTGTCTGAGTGCACATTAATGTGAATAACAGTTAAGCTAGCTAATGCTCATAATAAATTATCTTAATTTTAAAATACTAGATTTGTGTTGAATACATTCAGGTAGAGCATTTAGAAATTTTAAGTGATTGTTTATCAACTTGATGCCTTCAGTGTCTTTAAAATCCATTTATAATTTTACCTCAGCATTAAAAAAGCCTCAAAATTTTTCATTTGGAAAGTTTGTCTTAAGTAGTTTCACGGCCCTTTGTTCAAATGATGTGATCATGTTTATTTTCATGTGCCATTATACTGTAATTACTGTACCCTATATTAATCAAAAGCATGCTATTTACTGACAATAGGTGGTGTGATCATTTGGCAAGAAAATAATTTAAAGCTACAAAAAGCAAAGGGCTTGTATTATGGTTTATTTTCTCTCTATTAGAAAATCTGTCATAGTTTTTGAACCTGTTTGTAAACTTTCTAAGTGTTTGCATGGTTTAATGGGTGACATTCTTACGAAGTACATTAGCTATCTTTTGATGCAGCTTATTGAAGTAACGTAGGTATGGACTGAACATTGCGCAGCAGAGCAGCTCTGAGCAGGGCAGTAACACCATGGTGTTTTTTACAGAAGTGTGTTGAGAATCCTGTGTTTTGACCAGTGTGGATAAAGAAGAAAGCAGAAAGAGAGCAAATGAAAATAAAACTTGTATATTTATTTTTTAAAAAGTTTAAATTGTGTTTGAAATTTAGGAAAGTAATTTTTAAATAAGAACAACATTTTAAAAGTTACTGTGTAAGCCTTGACGTAATGGACAAAATGTTCCATCCAACAGTGAAATCACCCCCTGTCTCCTTACATGGAGAGGTTATTTTGTAACTGACGTATTTAATTCCTATTAAATGTTTATTTAAAATACTTTATGCTCTGGAAATAATGGGTAACAAAGCTTTTGAAAATGTTTATAAATTTAAGTAAGCATGTTAGTACCATTTATAAATATGTATGATTTATAAGCTTTTTTAAAACAAAGCTCAAACAAATTGTTGGTATTTTTCTAAAATGTGCACAGCTGTATTTTACATGAAAGGCTATTTATAATTGGTTGTTATACTGTACACTACATTTTGGACAGCACAATGAAGCCTGCCAATGTACTTAATAATGTCATTTTGTCTATTTAAAGTTTCTTGCTGTCAAAGAATGAACTCGTTATCTATGAGTTTCTCTATTTATAATTCTTGACCCAAAATGTACAATGTACAGTTTTCACAACTGTATTTGCTCTAATAAAAATAAGTTGATTATTAATAGAGTTTCAGACTAGTTTTTCCTGTTTATGAGTTACTTTGTTCACTCTCTGGAGTTGAATAAACAAGTAGCAAAGCAGGAAAATGGGTGAAGTCCTGGCCCCTTTGAAATCATTGTGAGTTACTGTTTTCAACAAAACGATTCTGGGAAACAATTTAACATTTGAAAAAAAAAAGGCAAGTTTCCTTATATGTCTTCTTTATCTTCTCATACAGGATTTTTTTATTTTTATAAATTTAGTATCTTACATTATACTCCCACTATGGGGACAGTTTAATCAATCTTGTTTTAATCCGTGAGTGTCTGGGCAATTAACAGCTGTTTTTGTAAGTGAATCAACAACTTTTTTAGATTTCCCTCCTTCTCAAGGCCTTCATAGGTTCAAAATCAACATGAAGTTTGTGAGGAAATATTCTACACAGAGAAAATTCACCATTAATTAAAATCCCCATATTTGCTGAACTAGTAAGTCAGCTGAGAATTTTATTTTCTGTGATTGCTGTTCAGATTACTAGCCAACTGTACTGAAATCCCAATGTCTAGTTGAAAAGGAGAGCACAAGTTCTCAGTGGTTCCTATTTAATGGACACATATTTTTAGGAAGTGATTATTCTTTAAAATAGTTCTACCAGCATGAAGCTTAACTTTAAGAATTCGTATTTTATACACAAACCCACTCATGAAAGAAAATTTTTGGTTCTTCAAGTAGAGAAAAATACATTCTCAAGAAAAATAAACAGAAATAACTCTAATGCCAGAAAGTTTTAAAGTCAGGTTCACTGAGACAGCTCTTCTCTGACATTTTTGTGCTCCACATTGTATAATATGTTCAATAATAAAAATAAAGTTGGCATGAAATATTTCTTAAGTTCTTTGAATGTGATAATATACTCAGGCATATATAAATCTTAACAGCAACAAGCAAAGGATTTGCCCAGAAGCAGAAGAAAAAAAAGTTTTCAGAATCAGCTGAGTTAACATGACAGCTTTCCCTGCCCATCAGTGTTCATAATTCTCAAAAATAAACATGTACATAGAAATACAGCAATTTTTCTGTAGTATCTGAAAGCAGATGGACATTTCTCCTTTGTAATGTTTTACCAGTGGTTTGTATCAGTTGTAAACTTAGAAATGCGTTTATGTGGGTATGTATCTGCTATACCTAAGGGGGAAAAAAAGCAAACAAACATGGACATACAATGCAACTTAATGTTGCAGATTTGCTCCAACATGGAAATTTTTACCCCACTTCAGTTCAAGGAAATTTTTTCCCAGGCAAAATAGGTTCTCCTGGCACAGTTATGTGTTTGCCCACAGGTGCCAGTAGGCAATGAGCTCTCACCTCTGAATTCGAGGTCTGGTGTATTGGGCACCTCCATTTATCTAATTAACAATGTATAGTGTACACAGGAAAACAGCAAATGAATGATGTTGAGGTGCCACAGGCTGAAAAAAAAATCTGTTGTCATTGCTTTTTAGTGGTATCTTTCCTTTCTTTACTTAGTATATGTAGTTCTTCACCTTCCCATCAGAAAAGCAGTAAGGGACACAGAGTATGGAATCTTTTCCATTTGCCTTCCAAAGGGAAGGATTTTGTTTGAAAGCAGAAATGTCATTACATGTGACTGTAACTTGCCTTTCAGATACAGGCATATGTTAAAAAATTCATTGATACAACTGAGTGCTGACTTCAAAAGGAGTAAATGCCTCTTTACAAGCGTTTGATTAAAAGTCTTGAAATAGTTATTTACATAACTTTTAATGACACATTACATATCTATTAAAAGCTCTATTAAGATACAGTTATACAATATTAAAAGATTCTGACAGTAACTGGATAAAATCATAAAAGTTTGCAAAAATTCACTACATATTGAGCTACAGTAACATTTTTAGTTACTAACTAAATAACTTACATGTTATTAATAAAACCTGGTTGTGAATTGTATCTAAATGGTTTTACTCATAGCTCGTTTGAACTGTTTAGTCAGAGGAGACAGTTTATATACCGTTGTCCTATGGAAATGTAATTCACTAAACAAAGCAAATTAAGAGAAGGGAAATAAAATAAGCCTTTCAAATGAAGTAGTCTTCTCATCTCCTCATTTAATATTCACAGGAACAGGAAAAAATAGATGTTAAGTCTGAGCATGAAGTTGTATATGTCAGCATGCTGTAGCTGAGCCATCTACAGTATCGGTCTCAATTTTTCTTCTACTGGGTGCAGAAACTGCAAAGTAAAAGACATTACACCTCCTACCATTGTAGGAGGTAAATATAATTTCCATATGCAACATCTTTTAAGAAAAAAAATCTATAATGTCAATGGCTTTCAGACTAGGAGGAAGAAGGAAAAACTTCATCTATCTAAACAGTTTGTGTTGTAACCATCACTGTAACAGCTGAACAAATCCCTCACCGCCATAAAACCAATAGCCAAAATGAAGCTGGTAACAGAATTTGTTAAAATCTCTCATGTTTCTTCCTTTTGCTTGCTAGAAAGAGAAAAAACAAAAAAAAGCAGAGAACAGAGAGCTTTTTTTTTAATCTGATAATCTAAATTTCATCATATCAGTATGCATTTGTTTCAGCTCATGTTTTTCATAATCACTTGGACCTGGCTATCTAGGAGATTTTAGGTGCAAACTGGCAATATATTGAGGGCCATTTCTCCAAGAGGGACGTTTTGAATTTTTTTCAGTGATGGAAAAGAACAGAATTTTCCTTATCACCCTTGAAATGGTTTTGGTTGTATTTTGTCTGTGCTTCCACTATTTTTTCAATTATATCTTTTATCCTCCACTGCCCACTCACCCCATAACTCTAGCAAATTCAGCTTACTCTCCTTTTCCCCACACGCAGCTGTTTGCCCCCAACACAGTATGTCTTACTCCAGTAACTCAAGCTTTTGTTATTGGGCACATTTGTTTAAGCAGCAAGTGCAGCTCACCATCGCTATGGAAGCCATCCCTCTTGCAGTTTGCCCTACACCGAATTAATTGCATGTCATGTCACAATTTTCCTTTGGTTTAGTTTTCTGCATACTGTTGGTGCTGGTTTACGGAACTGTATTCTCCTTTCAAATCTATACTCACCGTCTCCAATATCAGGACAGTGATTTAAACACAGTATGTGGGAATTGAAGAGAAAAGAGGATTACTGAAAACTCTGTACAAAGATATTTCTAATGGCTCTTCATAATTCATAGAAACCAACATAACGCTGTCATTGTTGAGGAAAAAAATTGATATCCACTGGGTTATGAACTCCACTGCAAATGTCCGTGGTGAGACTGTGAAAAAGACAGCCATACAGCTGAAGCTAATTCTCAACTCAGAAGACCAAAGAGTCCTGTTGAGGGTTGTGATTTACTGTGGCGGTGTGGTATGATGATTTCTGGATTTGATATACCAACGTGGATTGTTAGATGGAATAAAATACATCCTCTGTTGGAAATTTGGTTTGGCTCACTTGCCTGAGCTTTCATTTGTCTTCCTCTGTGTCTTATACTGATTAATCAGACAGCTCTATGGAAGTTGAGGCACATGCATTTAGACAAGGGCTAGGTTTTACTTTCATAAGTGGCTTCAATGTTAATTAAGGAAAGAGCAATAACTGACAGAGAGGTGAATTATAGCCTTTAAACTGTAGATTTTGGACTCTGTTTTTTTTTATGCTGATTTATCCAAATTGGAAGAATATACAGAATATAGTAAAAGAGTAGAATTCCAGGTGTTATCTTTCACAATAATAATTTGTATGGTAATCCATGAGAGTGCCTGAAGTCCTTTGAGATCAATACATGAATTTTGGAGGGGAGAACTGACTTTCTTGTATTTGCAAATTGTTGTTCATTGAATAGCAGCTTGGCAGAGACACTGTATTAGACCACAAAAACAGATCATGACCAAGATTTTTTATAATGGCTTCCTATATTTAACGTTCTTAGTCTACACTTAATGACCTAAATTGAAAAATATTCCAGCTCCTGAACACCTCACAGTTACTATTCAAAGACATGGGAGGGGAGGGAAGGGGGAAAAGCTGGAGGAAATCTGGTATTACGCTGAAAACTGCAGTCTATTAAAATATTGAATATGCCAAAAGTTGAAAGCATTTAGATCTGGATTTTGGATCAGCCATTGGAGCTACAGTCTCTAAGTGTGGGATTTCAGTCAGAATCCAAATCCAGGTCCATTCCAAGGGCACACAGCTGAAATCCTGGAACTGGGAGTGCTTTTAAGGAAGAGGAAGGGGGGGGGGGGAAGCTGGTTAAAATCAGGCTGCAGTAGCTCTGGGTTAATTAAACCATTACATTCTGTACCTCTAGAACAGTGTCATTAACTTTATTTAACTTTGCAATTTTACTATATTCAGGACATGTTCCACAGAATACCTCTGAAAGTATCATAATTTAAGATAATAGTGCTTAATTACCTATCCATTTTTAGCTGCAAAGTACTTTTATCATCACCCAATCTTCAAAAATATTGTAAACTGCCTTCCATTTTAATTATGACAGTTCTAGATTTTGTTTAGGCCACTGATGAGAAAGTCACCAAAGGATGGAATCGGCTACCATGGAAACAGTGAAGGCAGAAGAGCACCAGCAGCATTTCACAGGGACTAGCACTAACACACATTCTGCAAAAAGAAGGTAATTGAAAGACATTTACATCACAGTGGATGGCTTCCATGCATTCCTGCCATACCAAGGGAACACATTCCTGGCATAGATTGCAACAAGCCTCCACATGCACCCATGATATACAGCAGAACAGGCATTGTTGGAAGGACTGGAAACGAATATTTAGGAAGAAGGAGATACAGACATGCTGAAATCGAAAACAGAAAAGAGGAGAAAGGATGGGGAAAGGGAAGAAAGTGAGGGGAAAGGAGAAGCAATGGGGAAACTAACTGTTAAAGAGAAAAAAAGGACTGTTTATGGAGAGAAAAAAAATGCAAAGATAGACACAGAAGAAACTGAAGTTTGTTAGATAGGAATAGGAAGAGGGTAGAAGCCTGAGAAGTAACTGTCCTCAGTATACAAACAGCTGCTCTAGAAGCTGCTTTCAGTGCCCGCAGGGATTAAGACAAAAACAGATGGACTTAAATAGCATGAAAATTGAGATCCAAGTTAGGCATAAAGAAAAATTCTCTAATTGTAAGAATGATGTATTTGAATTTAATTACTACGGGAACAGTAAGATTTCATATTTTTACTCTGAACAAGATTACCAATTGAAAGATTATGGAGGGTGCCTTATGGCCTGTGTTCTGTGAATCTATGCTCGTTATTATGGAACCTGGGCATCAGGCAGAGGTGTGAGGGGAGGGAGCTGGGGGACTGGGGGATGAGCCCTTCTTTAAAGAAACACATAAAGTACACAGGGGGGAAGAGAACCTTAAAGGAGGGTGTGCTGCAAAAATAAGGGAAGAGGATATCAGGACAGGACAAATGGTAGGAAGAAGAAAACGTAAGCAGTAGAGAGTCTAGAAGCCTGGGAGGATTTAGACTGAAGGCCTGCATGAGCAGAGGGGATAATTGGCCAAAATCCACAAATGCTAAACTGAAGAGGGTGTGTGGTGCAGGAAGGAGTACAAGCAGGGAGTGGGCTGGGAAGCTTCAGGCAGTCCTGCAAGAACACCACACTGAAGCACATCAAAGACAGCTCGGAGCTCAAAGAATGCCCAGGAAGCAACACCAAGGAAGCATCAGGTCTTTGACGGCTGCACAGTTGTCCATCTCCTTCACTTTCTCAGCTGAAGATATTAAATGGTCTTTCGTACATTTTTTAAATTGTGGGATTAATTGAAGTTACCAGGAGGCCTCCTTTTATTAAATGTTCAGGAAAACATCTGTGTCCAAAACCTGCAGAAAACAACAGCTTACTGTTTCAGCAGGCCGGCTTGAGTTCCACAGAAAGAGGTCAATAACGCAGACATGGTAGCAGTACATTTGACTGACTCTTTGTGTAAAACTGCATTAAGTAAAACATACAATGGGATTTTCCTGCTGTTAATGAAGATATGATAAAACAAGAAGAAAACCCCACCATATAATCGCACAAGCTCCCTATCTGAAAGAACGTTAATGCAGATTTGCAGGTTTACTTCTCTGTGGGCATCTTCTAAGACTACTGAAATGTTGTTGGTATTTACACTGATTCACCACTGTACCAAATGTTGCATGTGCTCTATAGACTGTGGTGGTGTGAGTCACTCAAGAA
Source organism: Syrrhaptes paradoxus (assembly GCA_013400615.1). Classification (NCBI taxonomy): domain Eukaryota; kingdom Metazoa; phylum Chordata; class Aves; order Pterocliformes; family Pteroclidae; genus Syrrhaptes; species Syrrhaptes paradoxus. The sequence continues at coordinate 53,980 of VZTO01009982.1, forward strand.
ATTATGTAACATTTGGAAATACATTCAGTCATCTGCTTGCTGCAGAAATATTGCTAACAGATTCTTCACTCTCTTTCATCTCTACCATCTTTATCACTCTTGTTAAGTGTTATTTTCACGCAGCTTCCTCAGGATGACATGACTCAGCCAGAGCACCAGTGGCCATATGTGCTGGTAAATCAAGCACTGACATCCCCTCGTCCTTCACAAAACTATCTATTGCTTGGGATTTTAATTGCATCCAGAGTGCTACTCCATACTACATACTAGTGCAAATGTTAACATGAACAGAGTGGATGACTGCAAAACATGACCAGTAAAAAACATGTTCATGAGTACAGCCCTCCTTCCAAACAAACGTCAGTTCTCCAAGGCATCAGCCTTCCCTCTCTGCCCCTGCGCCTTTCAGCCTATCTCCTGCCCTGACCACGCTGAGAGGAAAGATGAGCCTAAAGGTGAATAATTGCAGGATGGAGGACAAATTCTAGCCAACAAATCCTTCCAGTAAACCAGACTTCACTCAATCTCCTCTGATTTACGTGAGTGTGCATTAGTTTGTGCCAGGTCCCCAAAAGGCTACGTGGACACCTGCACACCTTTGAGGGTTTAGGGCTTCATCCAAGCCTCACTTCTTCATGGAAGGTGGGGCAGGGTTTGGAGGTTTTTTAGCGCACACAGAGACACATACAGAGTTGTCCAGTGTCTGTCCTTCTCAGACAGAAAGAAACTGCAGTTTTACTATTTCCTGCCAGTAGCTGTGGCCATTTCTCTCAATCAAGCAGCCCAAAGGCAGCAAAGACATTTCAGAGACTCAGTTTGGACATGTGAGCTTCATCCTTTACCCAGGAGCCCGAGCACTTCTATAGTCCATTGCTGCCAGACAGGTGAAGATACCAGTTGCATAGAGCATATAGCCAGCTGTGAAGTGTATCATTAATGCTTCTGGACACTTCTGCAAACTTTTTTTTATTTTAAGCATCAGAGTGTTTTTAACAGTTGTTTAAATTGCAAATCTGTAATGACTGACACAAAAATAAAAGGATGGCTTCAGCTGCCAGAGGTACAAACTGATAAGTGTTCAGATACATGAGATGCTGTCTTATGAAGAAAAATATAAGAAAAACATTTTCAGTACACCTTATGGCTACTAGCTAGTCGTCTGACATTTCAAAACCCTATGTTCACCCATCTTGCATTTTAACACTAAAATGAAAGATACTGAAAACATTGAAGAAAATGTATTTCAGACATAAGAAGAAGCACTATTTAAATTTATTTTGGATGGAAATGACAAGAGCTTTTAGGTTACATTTATGAGCCAGAGAACCTCAAAGACCATTTGTACGCAGTCATATTATGTCCACTGAAGCCAAGCCTGCATCTGAAAGGCTGGCTAGGCAGGCTGTACACAAATACCCTACTGAAGACACCCTCTGTGTGGTGACAGAGCTTCTTTCAGTTCACTATTCGGACGACATTACCAGCTGGATGACTGCCAGTCAGCAGTAGGTACGAGCTTTAGGATAGAGGTCTGGCAATGTGACCTACAGCTGGAAAGCAGGAGGTGGTAGAGCAGCGCCTGGGCTCAGCTGCTGCTGGGCAGAGGCCTTCTGACGCCTGCACTGACCCCACCAACGCAGCAGGGTCTGAGCGCTGTGTCCTGGAAAGGGCGGTGATGAACAATGGCACATATGGCAGATCAGTGCACGTATCTCAGTCTCGCAGCTGCGCCGGCCCCAAGAGCTAGGTGCTTACAGCGTACCGTGAATATTCTGCATATTAGAGCAGAAACCAGTTGTTGCGTCTAGGCACCTATGGAATATTTTCAGTATTACAAATATGCATCTATCAAAGCCCCATTGAAATACCGTGAAATACTGATGGTCGAGTAAAATAAACAGGAAGGATAACAGAAAAAGTTGCCACTTGCAAAACAAAAACAGAAACAAGCAGCACTTCCGTCCTTACAGTTTGTGCACATGGCTTGGGAACAAGGCTGGCAGCCAAAAGCTGCCCGACTGCGCCTATCAAGTGTCCCTGTGTTGGGAGGGAATGTCCTGAGAAGCTGGCTGGCCACTGACATTTGGAAAATGAATGAATTGTGCTTGCCAGGTGCTTGAGAACAACATTTGGCACGAAATAGCTGGCATGACATGAGCTTGCAGGCTCTGTTATTATTTCCTATTCTTCTAGACCTTCTCATTGTATCAGGGGACTAAACACAAGCCTGTTTCAGAGCACATCAAATATTCCAAAGGTGACAGCTACATATGTCTTTACAGTATATTTATTTTATTAACATATTTAACTAGAGTAGAATTACCTATGGGATATTATCCCAAATAATAGCAGCAGTGGAGACCTGAAATGCATCTGGAGTACACGCTGTGGAGACACTGGAAAAAGCTGGGAAAAGCTCAGGTAAGAAAATATGAAAAGTGGCATTCTGTTGTCCATAGTGGCTGTATGATTGCATCCTCCTGCATTTCTCTGACTTCACAGAGCCTAACAAATAAAATGCATTAGTCACTTTTCATAACAGGAGTCTTTGAATCTGTTTGATATAGCTGTTATTTCCACAATTTATGAAACAGATGAATGAATTTTGCAGACCTGAGCTCCCACTGTTGTTTAGAGGACCTACTTTAACTAGACATGGGATAAGCCCTGTTATCCTCCACTCTTAACTGTTCCTTTTTCGTTTTTTGGGGTTTTTTTAATGCCACTCCAGTACTTCTAACCTTAATACTCACCATGGCAGAAGTAATTGAAGTCAAGCATAAGATCAGATCTAATACAGCAGTCTGACACACGTTGCTCCAGGACGACCTTTAAATCCTTAGTAATCTGTGTCTCTTAAAGAAGGCACTGGGTCTTTCCTGAAGAAGGGGCTTTGTTCCTGGAAGCTGCGGGTGCTGCTCATGGCAGATCCACGTCAGAGAGCCCAGTTTCACTTACCTGTGTTGTGTTTTTCAAATCACATAAGATAGAAAGTTAGTATTCTAATTCAGTGGCTATGGTGATTAACCAATACCCTTTATAAATTGTGGGAAATGCAGTCAAAACAGAATTGCTTTATAAGTGGATAGGAGCTCTTACAAGCTGATTTACTTTCTATAAGGAAAAAATACTTGATTTTGAAAGAATGTTGACTAGTGACTTTGGGTGGATGGTGCAAGTGGAAAAGCTATGCAAGAAACAAAGAGCCACCTATTTCCTCCTAACATGTTAAGGTCTACCTGTCTCACCTGGGTTTCCTGAATTTTTCCATATTCTTCAAAGATTCACATGATTTGGCCTTTTGGTCTTTAAAATAAAGGTGAATCAGCAATGCAAAATGTAACATTTTTTATCGAATATGTAAGAAGTTCCCCTCTTCACTGGTTTCCCTTCTAGCTACTGAGGGACAAACTTCAGTTGGGACATGGATGCAAAATGTGCTGCACTGGCACAGCTCCAAAGAGAAGCAGCAGAAGGGGCAATAGTAAATATTCACACCATTCAGCCTGGGAGACTTCAAAGGGCTAAATTTTCATCCTGCTCGTTAGTGATTTGAAAGTTACAAATGGTACACTTAACCTTAGCCTTTCCTTCATCTCACTCTGGCTCACCAATAAATCTCTGGTATTTACTGAAATGTACAGCTTGTTTAAGGACACCGAGATGCTAGACATTGTTTCTCCTTGACTTCACAGAGACTATTCTTGTCAGGAGCATATGACTTCAAAATGAATACTCATCCACTTGAAAAGTTCACAAAGACCAAAACTTCAGGTGACTTGTGACTTACCTTCTCTGACTAACAAATTTACAGATTTCAGCAGAAAGAATAGGAAATATAAGCTTTTATACCATGTAAACAAAATCAGACAGTATGATCATAGAATCATAGAATCATAGAATGGTTTGGGTTGGAAGGGACCTTAAAGATCATCAAGTTCCAACCCCCCTGCCATGGGCAGGGACACCCTCCACTAGACCAGGTTGCCCAAAGCCTCATCCAGCCTGGCCTTGAACACCTCCAGGGATGGGGCATCCACAGCTTCCCTGGGCAACCTGTTCCAGTGTCTCACCACCCTCATAGTGAAAAATTTCTTC
>VZTO01009983.1:0-21425 GCA_013400615.1 Syrrhaptes paradoxus
TTTTTTTTTTTTTTGCCAGCAGCAGGAGTTTTCCATACTGATTTTGAACATCTGAACTGCTGCAAATTCATGTCTTATAAAGGCAAGCTTAAATACCAGCTCAGGTCATTAATTTCAAAACAATGAAAGGTCTGTTAGAATTTTTCACATATTTTCCTAAAGAAATTGCAGGTTTATTTTTTCCAGGACACTTTTTCACCTTCACAGCTAAGGTGCAGTTCTACACGATCTTCATCTACTTTATCAGAGATACTGTAGCCATACTATCTGAAAGATGTCAAAAACAAAAAAGAAATGAAAAGCATGAGACATCTAGAGGGAAAAACAAGAAAGACAAATTAGGTCTTCACTTATGTTTCCTATAGGAAAGATGTGAAATTCCCTGGGAAGTATCCAGGAATATGCAATTACTTTAAAAGGTATTTATCAAACAAAATATTCTGTCTCCTTCTCAGAAAACATAACACTGAAATATGAAGTAAAGAATGTAAATGTATGAAACAATAAATAAATGAATAATTTTCATCCTTCTTTCCCTTCAGTAAGAGAAGGTACAGGAAGGAAATAATGAGAGAATGGTGACAAACTACCCTACACTTCAATGATAAAAATAATGCATATTCAAAATGAAATGGTGTAAATTGATATTACAGATTAATATATAAATCTGTTCCCACTCAAATGTACTAAACCTACATGCGCAAAAGACAATGAATGGACTAGCACTAGAGAAAGATATAATTTCCATAAGTAATGTCAGGAAAATAAGGAAGACTCAAAAAACAGGCAAGTAGACAAAGCAAGGCTTTGTTTGAGTTGGGAAANTCACTCTTTCAGTGAAGAATTTTTTTCTAATATCCAGCCTAAACCTCCCCTAGTGCAACTTGAGGCCATTTCCTCTTGTCCTATCACTTGTTACTTTAGAGAAGAGGCCAGCACCCACCTCACTGCACCCTCCTTTCAGGCAGTTGTAGAGAGTGATGAGGTCTCCCCTCAGCCTCCTCTTTTCTAGACTAAACAACCCCAGTTCCCGCAGTTGATGAATGTCCCTGTCAGGTCACCTGGCAAGGAAGGAGGCTCAGTCCTGACATGTATTCTAGTCTGTGGTGATAGGAAGAACAACAGAGACTAAAATAAATACAGATTATAATTTCCAAGAACTGGAAGTTATAATGGAGCAGGAAACAAAACAGGAAACACAAGTACCATCTTCTACATTGATTTGTTTCATTTTGAAGCAGCTGGACTGAGAAGACCCTTTAAAGATTTCATGATGCACCTTTAAGAATCCAGCGGCAAGAGCTGGAAAGTATTTCCAGTCTATTTCCTTTAGGGTGATACTGATGTGATCAGTTCAGTTCCTTCTGCGAGGCACCTAAGACAGAGGGTGAGGATCAAAACCACGTTATTCTGAGACAGTCATTGTCATTCTTTCTAGCACATTAAGCACAAATATTGTTTTTGCAGACAGTTGCATAATTGCAGAACATCACTGAGGGATTCACTAATTAATGTAAAACCAAAATCATGGTTTATTAATACCATACAGGCTGTAGAGTTTCTCTTTAAGAAAATGTGGAAGAAGACTCATAGTCTTTTTATACCTATGATAAAATCTTCAGTGTGAGGTTTTACTGGCCTAGATAAGATGCATACTGATGAAAAAAAAAACAGAGAATGAAATCCCTTTGCCATTCCTCCTGCAGGATTTCCTGCCAGAAGTAAATATTGACACAGTGGTGGCCAGGTTTACTGTGTATAGTGAAAATGTTGTCCTGATCAGTTTGCAGAGGATGCAATAACCCACCCACCCCTGATTCCATGAGAATCTTCATCTCCTATTTTAAATTCAAGGCCAAGACCATGTTTAGACATGGACATGGTCTATCCTGTACAGCCTGCCTTAGCAAATCTGTGTTAGGCATAAACTGTGGAACAACTTTTTCCTAACACGCAACCTGGAAAGACTACACTAGGAATAATATTTTGGAATCACTATTATCTAGGTATAAAAAATTATCTATTAACTTGCTAAATAAGTACTTGTAAGTTGTTTTCGAAACAAGGTACATGAAATTACAGCTAGTTTACAGATGTCAGTTTACAATTGTCACTATAAATCATTCATTTAAACAAATCTCATTAAAGTATACCCTACCTGTGCAGAAGCCCTAGCAGACAGAAATATTTATTAAATGGGGAAAAATGAAGGTTTATTTTAAAAAGAGAAGACAGTGCTTAGTTGCTGTTGTGGTACCAGTGTAATCATGTTGATCAGTGAGTTATGATCTTATCTGCCCAGGTGATATACTGTTTGGTATACGATGCTTATGCAATTATGCATGACAGTTCTACCAGCTCCAAAAACATTTGTTTGTGCTTAACCTGATTTCCATAGTTATCCAAGGAATTAGTAGGGATTTGTCACTTAATGTAAGGATCAATGTCTTTGATAAAGCTGAAAAGAGACAACTTGAGTATGAATCACATATATTCCTGATCTGTAACTTTTGGACACTATTTCTATTGCTAGTCATTCTTCTTGGTTTGGCAACATTTTTTTTTTCTTCAATTCTTTCTCTGCTCCTAGTTTCATTTGATTTACGTGTCTTTTGCCCGAGTGGTGTATATCTGTATAGAAATTGTAATGTTGGTGTTTTTTTAATTATAATATTAAAGGTGTGCAAAATTGTGAATTGGTAAATACTTCGATGAAGCTGGTCAGACATTAGGATGTCCTGTCTTTTCCTCTAGCACCCTGACTGGAGGCTGTGATTGCTGTGTTTCTTTGACACTTTTATTTTTTTTTCTTTCCAAGCTGACAAGCTCTAAATCTATCACAGTGTACAACACATTCAAATCACTTATTCGCGATCGCTAGAAAGGATATTACATTAGTTTTACAACTGAAAGACAAGCAGACACTAACTATTTCGCAAGAAAATATGTCAGTGATCGTGGATGTGTAGCAACTGTCAATCCCTTTGGAGTTCAAATAAAGCTAGAATCCTAAAGACAAAACCAAAAGTAGGTTAAAACACACAAGTTTTCTTTAGTGGGAAGCTTCCAGCTGCTAGTGAACATGGCGTTGTGTATTGGAGGTATTCTGATTTCCAGTGAGACCTGTGAAGCCCCAGGCTCTGCGGGCAGAAGAACCTGTATTTAAAGGCTACATCAGTCTGGTCCTTGCTGTGTTGCCCTACTCTTATGGCTGTAGTAGGGACATATTCACTGAGGTATTCTTGGGCAGACTTCAGGTTTTGAATGGTACTTATAGCTGCAGGACTTGCTGAAGTGCATCACAAAACCCTATATGGAATTATCCTAGAAATTGCCTTTTTAATAAACTACACCACAGCTGTATCTTCAGCTGTTTTATTTCTCTGCCGTTTCCCTTCCGTTCCCATCTAGTTGTTGGTATTCATCATCTGTCTTTGAACTGATGCTTTAATTTGAAGCCCTGTGGAGCAGCCACAACATTTACTCTGTGTTTATATGAGTGAAATGGAATCAGGTCTGACAATATGTTCTTGTAGCCACCACTATATTAAAGAAATATCATAAGGAATTAGAAATAGTAGCAATCATAATAAATAAACAGACTGATTAAATTGTAATTCTACTCTAAGACTGGATGATGAACATTTTGTAAGTCGATTGTGGCATTTCCTGGAGAAATAACAGATGCCATGTGCGTGTGCAGATGTGTGCATGTGAATGCTACAGACTGAAGTGAGAAAAAACTGTTTCCAAAATTTCACCCAGAGAAACATCATTTGCACGAATGTTCATAGGTAAAGACATAAACAGGAAGCAAGCAGATTGCAGAGCATAAATTTGTATTTTTTAAATTTTTAGATACTTTCAGTCTTCCTGTATGGTATTTGAAAATCTGTCTGTCTCATACCTCTCACGTGGTGCTTGAATATCAAGAATACTCTGCACTTGCAAAGTATATTTTTCTCAGACATATTTAAATGCTTTACAGACATTAAAGCACTGGAACTCTAGGATATGGAGTTAGGCAGAGAATCATTATTTCAGTTATCCCACATATTTATCTTACACCTCTACAGTTTTCACTGAAAATCTCTATAATATTAACATCAAAATCTAATGATGTAAACTGTTAGTCCTAAACTTCTCTTCAAACAAATGTAAGTTCTGTATTATTATTATTAATAGTATTGTTGCTATTTTTACTTTCAATCAAAACTTATATAAAGGAGAAAGTGAAACAAATTAATACATGGACACTAACTTGATTTTGGAATGAGAGCTGTCCTTTAGTCACTGCCCTGGATTGATTTTTAACATATAGCTGCATGTTTTTGTACAGATTCAGTTTGTTTGTTGGTTTTAGTGTTAATGAATATCAAGCAGGCTTTTTACATACAAATTCTGTCATACTACATTTTCATTTAAAGACAGTAGTAGAAAGCCTGGAGTGGTACTGAGGAAAAAAAAACAAACATGAGTTTGATTGCTGCATTAAGAAATCAATATTATTGTCTTTTTACATCTAAGATGGAAAACACAGAATGATTTTCAATCATCAAAATGGTGGCCGTCAAAGAATATGAAATAGCATCTGCTTATGATAAGACTTTTCTCCTGTCTTTTCATTTCTTTATGTTCTTTCTCTTTTTTTAGATTTAAAATAATTTGCTTTGCTTATTCAGTTTAATCCTACCTGCAGAGGTGTGTGACGCTACCAGTAAGCAGTGCATCTGCTGAAAAATATAGTTGTGTATCAGAATGGTCTCTTGCAAGACTGAGACCTGACATAATGGTATTTTGAAAAGAGAAGGATCTCTCCTGCTGAATACGGGGTTCAACTTTCTGAACCTAATCGATGCCGTAAGATTTCGCTGAGAGCAGTTATATAGTCCCCTCCATTTTCTCAAATTGGAAGTCTGATATTTATCATTTGTTATCCTATCCAAAAATTGTGAGTCTTTTCCCCATTGTGCTGAAGGAAACTGGAGTCTAAAAGGCTTCAAGTGGTTTCACCATATACTGTGAGAGTGAAAATTCCTGATATCTGGTGAATGGATATGTGCCTCCTAATGACAGCTAAATTTAAATATTCCATCCCTGTTTGAATATCAGTCTTAACTCCCTTACTCAGCTTGAAATCAATTAAATTCCTTAACTTTGGAACATTAATTTGTAATTTATTGCAGTCTTCCTGTGAGATGAGTGAAGCCTGGATTCCTCCTCACTAGAGAATATCCCAGTGGTAACAGTCTTGGGCTTCTGGGATATCTTGTGCCCTGACTGATTTGCTGTGCTTTGGGGTTTACTGGTATTTCATTAATTTTCGCTTTTGAAACCAAATGCTCAAGGGTCATGATCCTGCCATACCTACACTCTTGGCTTTTAAAGGGCATAAAGGACTGGAGGCTTAAGTAAGACCTGAAAATTGCTTTAGGTGGGACACGCAGCAGGTCACCAGCTGAAGCAGGGCTAGGGTGTGGCGGGGAATACACCTTGGCATGGCAACTGATGTCTACACTTCTCCACCCACCTGCACAGGTTGGATAACAAAGGCAATGTTTTGTCATTGCTGGCCCTTGCTGGGTGAACACCACGTAGCTGCTTGCTCACCCTCCATCCTCCCAGGGATGGGGGAGAGAATTAAAGGGGTGAAGGGACTAGAGACTCGTGGGTTGCAATGAGAACAATTTAATAACTAAGCTACAAACAAATTGAAAATGATAATGATGATAATAACAATAATAATAATATACAAATGAGTGATACACAGAGCAGCTGCTCACCACCCAATGACCAAGGCTCAGCCCGTTCCCAGCTAACAATCCTGGAGCAGAGAGAGTCCCAAAACACAATCCCGGAAAAGACAAGAGCCTAAGCGAGAGCAAGAGAGAGAGAGAGAAGACTGAAAGAGAAAACTCCCAGACAGATTCTCATAGTACACTGGGCATGCCATGCATGATATGGAATCAATTTGGGCAATTTGGGTCTCCATCCTAAACCTAAGATCAAATCCCAGGCTAGTAACTGGGGCTGTGCTCCCTCCCAGCTTCTCCTGCCCCTGCAGACACGGGCACAGCAGAGAAGCTGAAAGTCCTTGACTGTCCTGGCAGGAGCTCTGACCATCAGTATATTACCAGACACCTTTTCAGCACAAATCCAAACACATCCTCTCACTAGCTACTCTGAAGAGAGTTAACTGTGTCCCAGCTGAAACCAGAAAACCTTTCCTGCCTATTATAGTCTAAGAAGCAATATATGCAGCAGCTGGTAAAAGTATGGACACTGAGAAACTATTTAAATAAAAAAGGTGTGTTGGGTAACCACAAATTAACATCTTGGGACTGTTTGTTAACAGCTCCTTTCACTCTTTCCAATGTAGTTTTTTTTTTCTTCCTGTTATTATCCACCAACTTTTTGTCTTTGTCTGCCTCCTGAGACAGATAAAGACAGCAAAATCCTTGTCACATTAAAAAAAACCCAAAACATAGAATAGGGAAATCCATTTCTTTGTGTCTTATTTTTACATTATCCTAGAATATTGTTTACGCATATGCAAAGGAGACAGAAGCACACATTTGGGGATTACTGTAATAAAATTTCGGTCCATTACAGAAAGTCTGCATTTTGGTTTCTCTGCTATAGGCAGAAAGATGTGCACAAGCCATTTGTCAAAAGAGTGTTGCAAAGCTTAAAGAGTTAATGTTTTTGTAGTGTGTGGAAGAAGAGTGATGTTTTTTAATAATCTTATGATGAAATCAAGTGTTATCATTATTTTTAACACTTTAATCCCAGAGAAATAGCAGTTTCCAAACCTGAGATTTTTTTTGAACAACATCTTGTATTTGTTCTGTAACTGATACATTCATGGTTTAAGGAATAGAGACTGGAACACCCACTGTTTTATCCTTTCATAGCTGCTGAGGAGGTTCAGTCAGCATTGCTTGTGCCAGTGCGCTATGACTGCTCAGTGATGACTGCTGAAACATCATCCATGGGTGCTAGAGATACTTCTCAAAAGGCAGCTACGTGCATTATTTCTAATTTGGTCGATTGACCTGTATTTACAGCGGCTTCTGGCTTTTGTGTGTGAAGGAGCATACAGACCGATGTTTAAACATCCATTCTTGTTTTTACTGATGGGAGACACCAACAAGCTCAGACCCCTGGCTGGAACTAAAAATGTTCTTTGAGATAAAAAATTGCCCTGTTCAGCTTTAATCTTCTTCCAGTTGTCTCATCCTGAAGCTTTACTGGTTCCCATCTAGCACCTATTCAGTTTCCATCTGGTTCCCTGGGTGCGTAAAATTATGCACAGTATGACCTAAGTTTTTGTAGCTCCAGAGGACTTAAGGAACATCAGTAAACAGGGTTTTCCTTTTCATATACTTCTTTTATCTGACAGCTGCCTATAATGTCATCTTGAAGGAGATGCCATCACACTTGCTGCTGTGATCCTGTGACATCTATTGATTCCCCATTGCCAGTTAAGTTAGCCTTGAAATATCTTTTGAGTACTACAGACAAAGAACAACAAAGGATCTCCCCTTCAGGTTATAGGCCAGATTGGAATCACAGCCATTGCATTTATAAATCCAGAAAAGAAGTTTCAATATCATTCATGTTCTTGTAATTGTAAAACAGCATAATTAAGGTCAGAAGTATACTTTGGCTAATTTCTATAAAATACCGTGATGGTTTGAGATCTGTCTCTGCCTTATATTAATAAATTGTGCTATGATCTAGTTGCAGGCACATTAATTTATTTTAGAGACATGACAATTATTAACCAGTCCCAACAACTGTTATTCACTTGAACAATTATTTGTATGAAAATGATTTGGTAAAGATGGTAAATTATATTGGCTTATATTTGTATTAAGGAGCTGTATCCATAAAACCCAAATGTACAACTAGACAAAAAATATTTCCGTAAAAATATTTAGTAGTTTGAATGCAGATGTTTAGAGGAGCTATGTAACACATTGTGCAAATTCATGTACATCCTTTTAAATTCTTCAGTAGAGTCGTATTTTAAAAGGTCTTTATGGGAAATAATTACTGTATTTTTCCAGAAGCGTACTTACGTAGCCAAACAGGAGATATACACATATATATATATATATATATGTATCTAATTTAACCAAGGCTAGGGCACAGTACTAGTAAGCTATTCTTCTCACCATTTATTCCTGTCTTCCCTTTTTAGCTTCACCATGTGTGAAATGGTGCTTTTCCAGGCAATACCTTTGTATGTCTGAGAGGACAAAACATTCTGAATATGCACTATGGACAGGACTGTTGCAAGTTTTGCTCTCTTTGTTATTAATTTACTTCCATTTTATTCAATGATGTTATTTGAAATTTTTCTCCAGCTGACATGATAAGCCTTCATACCACAATCAGTGGCAAGCAGCACTTACCTTTAGGTTCGTGCTATTAAAAAAACATTCTAATGCACAGCAACAGCTTCCATTTATAGCTACACCTACTAGACTGCTAGAAAAGTAAAACAGGACTAACTATAACTGAAAGCCACAGCAGACCCAGGGCCAACTTCTGGCAAGCACGGCTACAGCTTATGCCCGTTGGACTTGGGGCCAGCAAATGGTGCCTGGCCTTGTTTTATTTCTCACCGTAGATATATTGTCAGGTATACACACCACACCATCATCCTGTACTTAAAGGCGGTTACTTGTGGACTAAACTTTTGCTGCTCTGCATAGCAGAGAAATAGGAAACAAACTCTTCAAATGAATCTACAGCTCTTAACCCATGAGCGAAGCATGCATGCTCCATCTGGATTCTGGTATGGCCTTTAAAACAACCATTTTCTCTCTTATGAAAGCCATAGGAAAATATGGTCTATTCAGAGAAATAAATATATACAGTCAATTTTACATTTCAGCCAAAGAGAGTACTTCCAGGATAACCTTGAGGTATGTGTTGCATGGAGTCGTTATGAAAACTATTTAAAATGATTTTTAAAAAAGTTTTCTTTTCTATATATTAATATTTTTATGACAAGATAAAAATCATAATAGTCCACGAATTTATGTAATTTTTTTTGTTTTCTCCTCAAATTAAATAATGTTCTGTTATTTTAAACAAAGAAAAGCCATAATTTATGTCCAAATATTCTATTGACAGTAGGTGCCGTTCTCCAAGCTTACATGTAGTAGAAGTAAAACTTCAGCCTCTTAAATTATCATTTGGGGTTTCATTCCATCTAGCTTCAACCCTACTTTATTTTTAATATCTCATGAAAAGACTGCCCAGGGTGGTATGGCTGAATACACAGTGAGCAGTTGAGCTGGACCGTGATTTGTGACTAAAATCATCCTTAATGGTGACAAGCAAGTATAGATGAACCAGATCAGAAAAAGAAAAATGAGTAGATGAGTCTTTAGTCCCTCTCTGAAGTGAGAGAAAGCTTCCAGCTGCTCATCATGCTCTCTGGACTTGAGTTTCTGACTAATTTACCGTAGCTTTTCCTTGCAGCACAAGGTTATATTCCAAAATCCTTAATTATTGCCTTATTCTGAAAATAGTCCTACTGATTTCCATGACATTGTACCTATGGTAGGAAAACATCTATATATCAGAAACTGTTATAACTGTATCAGAAACTACTACATTACATAATTTTTGAGACAGCCTCCCTGCTAAGTCGTCAGAAATCTTGCCATAACTACCTTGTCTTCCCTTTTCATAGAAATATTTTTAATGTAACATCTTAAAGTATGTACCATTGTCAGAATTAACACTATGTGTAACTAGATAGCTCTGGAGATTATTCTCTGCCTGTATTTAAGATTCAGAATAGATAGATTTGATTTGGTCCATAACAGCATCATGATGCAGGCAGTGGTTTTGTTGGAAGGGGGTGAAGGGAGGCTTTGGGGAGGGAGTTGTGGGGAAATCCCGTGAAGGTTTGTCCAACTATTTTCATGTCTCAGTATGTGCCTCTTGTACACAGTGTAAGCGCAGGCAGTGACCTCTTTTTGCCCAATCACTTAAAAAGTTATTTGTCTGAGAGGCTTTGAAAACAGAAAAGAGGAAAGAAAAGAGAGAGAAAAAAAAAAAAAAAGGACCTTGCTTCTTTTAAATGAATTGATTGGAAAGACGAATCATTTCTTATCAATACTCTTTAACCAGTCCTGGCTTTAGATGGCTCCATCAAGATCTTTCCTATCAGCACCTTCCTTTCCAAATATGAGGATAAAGGGTGAAAGAAAAGCAAACAAGCAAAAAAGCTTCACACCAGCCTGAGGCTAAAGTAAATGTCTTTTAAAACTGTGCCCAACCACTGTGACAAGAGCAGTGTGCTGCAAAGAGGTAGGCAGCATCCAGCTGGAGAAATTAAATCTTGCTCGTATGGCAAACACTTAATAACTTTTTGCTGTGTCGATGGAAATGACCAGTGCAGATATGACTGTTAGATGTGTATAAGAAAGACATATTTAGGAAGTGTCTTTTTGTCTCTAAAGGAATAGATTATGTCCTGACTGCAAAGAACTAGAACTGCAGAGTTCAGAGAAATAAAAGTTCTCCAGTTTTGCCGTAGAACTGATGCCTGCAAACTCTGAGATACTACACAGTGCTAAAAACTGTGTGTCTTTCATGGAACACAGCACCCAGATCTGGGATCAGAATTCACAGCATTGTATCCTAAGCACTTCCTTTGCAATCACATAGTTACGTCAGAAAATTAAATTCCTACAGCCCTGAACGTCTATGTGATTTTTTTTCCTGTATGAATCTTGGATAATTCTAACAGAAATACTCAGTTATGCATCACAAACCCCAAAGGTGAAAAAAAAAAATTCCTCCAGCTTGTGTGGCTAAGACCTTTCCCTTTTAAAGCAGATGACTTTCTAATACAGCATCATTGCAAAAGTCATATTCTAAACACTGAGGGGATGCAGCAAAGTGTCAAAAAAACCAAAAAGATCTGTAAAGTATTTGGCAAGCCAGGTTTCTGAAACTTTATCACAATGCTACTGTGCTGCAGGCACTTAACTTTAAAGTAGGTGCCTTTAATTTTCTTTCTACTAGAGCTGTGGGAGTTTGGGAAGGCAAGGCTGGTGAGTTGGTTATCTTTAATTATATAAATAAATACCTTAGTTGATTTAATTAAATGAAGCTCATAAGACTTAGAAGCAGCTTAATTAATATCAATGGAAAAATTAAAAATAATTTAAAATGAAAGCAACGTGAAAATAAGGGAGAAGGAAGACATTGTGGAAAATAGAAACAAACATCCCTACAATAATCCAGATGTTAGGCTGAGTGTAGCTAATGCCAATCAGAACATGCAAATGGTAAGACCACATTTGAACTCCCCCTGAGCTTGAAGTTTGGAGCTCGTAATGGGGATGTGGGCCAACTACACAACAACAAGCAATATTTGTGTTGAGCTCTGGGATACACACTTAAACAAGTATAAATATGGATTTTTCTTTCTTTACACATCCTTGAAAGGGAAAATACTGTGGCAATTATTTATTACACACTTTATTTAGCACAAAGAATTTCACTGTAAGGTGTAACTAAATTCCCATCTTGATCCTCAGAGTAGAAAGGAGAGCTCTCTTCTCCACACTGATGCAAAGCCCTCTAGCAAAAGTTTTGCAGAATTTCTTTTCAGATGTATTATTTAGTTAAGTAGGAAAGTGGAATTTAGGACTCCAGAGTTTCTTTGATAGATCTATCAGTGGGAAGCCAACTTATTTTCTGTGAGTCTTAATTCACATGGAATTTAATTTTAAAAACTGCTTTGGGAACCAAAGTTCTTATGCTTGGTTGATTATTTCAGGCCCTCCAGTGCAATTTTCAGCCTACGTGGTTGTGTCAGCATAACTGTTTGGGGGATTGTGTCGTAAAGCAGATTACAAAATGATCCGGGTTTAAAAAAAAGTCCTCCAGAAGTGGGTTTGTTTATTTAATTCTGATCACAATTTCAAACGTCTGGTTTATACTAAGGCTCTGCAAACTGCTGTAGCGAAAAAGCTGAAGCGACAATAAAGTGTTACTGGGATGAGAGTGAACTGGGTAAGATAACTGGGAATTTGTAAAGTTGACTTTGCTATCAAAAATGTGTGGAAAAAATATACAGGAGCCCCTTTCAAAGTCACTGGAAAGGATTTCACTGTTTTCCACTCATGTTCCATCAGGTGACAAGGCTGCCACTTGTAATGTTAATTTTTGTATATTATCACTGAAAAGAATTCACCACTTTCTGGGGGTGGGGAAAAAAAAAAAGTATGATGTTTTGGTTTTTCCCTACCTGGATATACATTTTTGAGCTAATTTTTAAAAATCAAAGACTCGATTTGATTAGAGCTTTCGGTGTCTCTGAAACGTAAATAG
Source organism: Syrrhaptes paradoxus (assembly GCA_013400615.1). Lineage (NCBI taxonomy): Eukaryota > Metazoa > Chordata > Aves > Pterocliformes > Pteroclidae > Syrrhaptes > Syrrhaptes paradoxus. The sequence goes on from VZTO01009983.1 coordinate 12,370, forward strand.
TTCTAGAATTGTTCTCCCTTTTAAATGGATAAATAATGTAGTAAGTATATTGTTACTCCTGAATATGTATTTTTGTAGCAGTGTTTTTCATCCAGCCAGACCCATGGGGAGATAGAGCTGCCAAACTGTTACACTGCATCATCACATTTGGAAATAAAACGATGAAACAATGCTATTTCAGAAGTCATGGAAATCCCTTCAGCTTTGCTATGAGGTTTGTGCTCATTTTTCTTAAAATGGATTTCCTGAAAGAACTAGGACGTAGGCAACAGGGCTGGACCGGAGCTTTGTGTGGTCTAGGGCAAGTGAGTGGAAAAAGCAGAATAAAGGAAGCAAACCCAGGCTAGACATGGAATGGAGGAACAGCAGGCACGCTGCTGAAGCTGGCAGAGAACAACCAGGAAAAGTGTCATCCTTTGGCACCAATGCCCCAAAGGTTTTTTTTTAAATCAGTGCTCTGGAGGACCAAATCACTGAGCTGTGATGCAGTATTTGTTCAATTAAAACTGAAAATAAGATGCATCTGTGATGATATAAAAGAACATTGAGATCTGATGACATTGGTGCCAAACCAGACATAGGTATACTAATGGTAGAGGTTCACGTCTGAATTAAGATCTCAAACCAGAATTCATCTGAAACTGCTGCGCTGCAAAGCAGAAACCAAAAATTGTATAGTTTTCATTCTGGCTGATAAATCCTTTCAGATGGTCCAGAGCTCAGAGCAACATGAGTGATTTGGCACCCAGTATCTGTACATATCTAGTCTACGTGTTCAGACTAGGGTTGAGAATGGGTACATGTCTAAATTTACCACCTGTTTGCACAGCCAGCGCATTAATCCTGTTTCATTGCGCCTGGTGCCTCTGTAGTGCTTGGATCAGCGAAAGGCTGGGACATGAGTGCAGGAGTAACAGCTCTGGTCTTTGCAGGAATGGACTGAAGTGGTAATGGGTTGACGCATCCCTGTTAAGACTGTTGACAGACAGTTTCCTTTTGAAATAGTTCCTGGTCTTCTATTTGTTTTCTCCATAACTATTGATAATTAGCTTCCTGGAATTCATTAGTATAAATCCAGATCGCAGTAGTGAACAGTAGAATCCCTTTTCTATATAAGTAAGAATATGTTTTTCTCTATATGCATCACTTAACATTTATGCATATTTAATTTTGTTTGACCTTTCACTACCAAGTTACTCACTTTTGTGAACTCCTCCTTTGCTGCAGACCATCATCTCTCTCACCTGTTTCATCTCTTTTTGTGATTCATTTGTGATTATATGAAACAACACAGATACCAATGCAGAACCACATGAGACGACCCTCTAGAGGCTGGCTATATGCTCTTACCGTATTTCCTTTATGTTACAGATTTCTTTATCTGTGTGAAAATATTCATTCTTATTCTATGACAGCTTAATTACTTTGAGAGGCTTTGACGAAAGACTTTGTAAAATGGTTTTTTTGGAAATCAAAACAGACTACAGCAGCTAGATGTCTCTTGTCAGTATGCCTATCGACTCCTTCAATGAATTTCACTAGATTTGCATGATGTCATTGCCCTTTAAGAAATCATACTGATTCTTTGCCAATATCGAACTTTTAAGCCATGCGGATCCTAAATTTTATTTTTAGAAAGGATTCTGCCAAGTTGTATCATAAAGACACCAAGTTTACTCAGCTGTAGCTTAGTTACGCAGCCTAGGAGACCATGGAGGGATGAAGCTTAAAAGCATGGTGTTGAAATGCCAAAACCCTTTGTGAAATTAAGCCATATTTGCAGGAAAAAAAAAAACATGCAGAATACACAGATATTTCAAACCTGAAACTTGAAAGCAAAGTTTTGTTGCTGATCTCTCGGGATAATTCAGGATTCAGACTTTTCATACCAGAGTCTTAGCTTGTTATTAACATTCTACCTGCCTAAATGTGCTTTCTCTTTCGTTCCCTGTACAAAAGTTATGTATTATCTTGTCTTCCTGGCTGCTAAGCAACTGTAATAATTCCTGTCACAGGCAGCTTAGCAGATAGCTGTCACTGCTGTTTACTTTATCTATTAGTGGTAACAGTATAAGAACAGAAATAGGAGATGGCAGACAATGGCAATAACAATAACCATCACCGAAATTTTTGAGAAATGCTAAGGTAAAGCTTAGGCTGTATGGGTAGTTGAGAGAGTTTTGTGGCAGGGTCTGAAATTGAAGGGAGAGAAGCAATCACTGTTGTGGGAGTGAGCTGGCAACTCATTTCTTGTAAATTAATTAATTTATTTATCAGCTTATGAGCAGTGCTCATAATATTAATGCCTGAGTTCTTATAACCAGCAGCGGATTTATCCTCACATCACCTGCGTTACATTAGAAGTACTATTTCCTTTGATTTACTGGGGCACAAAAAAGACAAGTAGATCTTGCTTCATTTAGCACCTCTGTAAACCCCTGTTAGTGAAGAATTATGATCTTAACAACATCCATCCCCACCAAACAAATAATTTAAATTGTTAAAAAGTTAGTATTGTGCATAAAGATGTTTCTTTGGTGAGACCAAATGGTAAGGAATGTTTTTCCAGCAATCTCAGCCAGTCAACATTTCATCTCACAACATTATAATTTTGAAGTATAATTCTAACACAGTAATTGAATTGTTTATTATTAATAATTTCCTTATCTTAATGAGCTAGGCTTTCCTTCAATATCAGGGAAAGTTGACAAAACTTCATCATTACTTTTTTTTGCTTTTTTAAAACACAAAACCCCATGCATACACAAAAATCGCTGTAAATTTAATTCTTGTATGAACTATTAAGATCTTAGAGCTGTAAACTATGGTCTTTGAAAGCATAGTTTCCCTTCGAAAGGGAGACTGAATGTGTCCACAATGAAACTGTGCAGGTCACTTGCAATCCCCACCAGAAGTTTAACGCCAAAGAGCAAGAGATGTACTCGAGTGCATAGTGCTTGCTCAGCGCTGACACCAATGTCAGGACTGCCAATCACCACAATAGTTCTAGTCCTGACCCATTCACTAGCACTGAAATACAGCCTCCAGTTTATAAAAAACTGAGACACTACTAGATGATAACAGATTTTGTCTAATAATATAGTACTTAGCAGTTATACGTATCACTTTTCATCTTCTTTACTAACTTTACCAGAAGATGCTAGAATTGAACCAATGACATAAAGGTCAAATGTTTGATTTGCTGAAAATAAGTTCTCGAGAGGAAAATCAAGGAGCACTAAAAGAAATTAAGAAAGAGGAAGGTGCTAATGGAATGAAGGTAAGATTTCTTTCTACAGAGTATAAACTAAAGACGCTAAAGGGATCAAAACAAAGACAGGTCTAACGGTGAGAACACACCATTAAAATACCCAGCTCCAGGCTGGACATGCCTCTGGCCAGGGCTGATCCTGTCAGTGCCTCTGGGAGTGACAGAGTGAAGAGGAGGCACAGCGCAAGAAGCAGGGGGGCAGCCCCAGGCAGGGCCCAGCCGGGCCCAGCCCGTCCATCCAGCAGCCGCTGCCTGCCCACCCGTCTGCCTGCCCAGCCTCCGCCATGGCCCAGCCAGCACAGCACCTGAGAGCCAGGAGTTCCTCAGGAGCCAGCGAAAGAACCTGCGGCGGAGAGAGGAGCGGGCTGTGGGAGAGACAACTGCGCAGACACGAAGGGCAGGGAAGAGGAAGGAGAGGGAGGAGGTGCTGGAGCAGAGATTCCCCTGCAGCCCGTGGTGAGGAGCACGGTGAGGCACAATGTCCCCGTGCAGCCCATGGCACCTGAGCAGAGCTCGCCTGCAGCTCATGGAGATGGAGCCGTGGAGGACCCCGCGCTGGAAGAAGTGACTGTGCCCGAAGGAGGCCGTGACTCTGTGGGAGGGACCCACACTGGAGCAGTTGTGGAGAACTGCGGCCCGTGGGAAGGACTCAGGTTGGAGCAGTGTGTGAAGGACTCTCCTGTGAGAGGGACCCCACGCTGGAGCAGGGGAGACTGTGAGGAGTCCTCCCCTGAGGAGGAAGGAGCGGCAGAGACAACACGGGATGGACTGACCGCAACCCCCGTCCCTGCCCCCTGTGCTGCTGGGGGGGGAGAAGGCAGAGAAATGGGGAACAAAGCCTTTGGGCCTGGGAAGAAGGGAGGGGTGGGGGGAGAGGTGCCTTTGTAAGATGTAGTTCTCTTTCTCATTATCTTCCTCTGTTTTAGATTGTTGTCAAATTAATTTTGTTTTTGTGGTTTCCCCAACTCGAGTCTGGTTTTTGCCCGTGACCTCAAGTGGTGAGTGAACCCTCCCTTGTCCTTGCCTCAGCCCACGAGGTTTTTTATGGTTCTCCTATCCATCACACTGGAGGGGAGGAGAGAGTGAGAGGCTGCGTGGTACTTACTTGCAGGGTGGCCCTAAACCACAACGGGAGGTAATTAAGGACATGATCATTTCCCATATGCAAGAATTGATAGAAGCATATAAAATCTTTTTTAAAGGTACTGTTAATGTTCAACTGAGTTGTTAAGGAATCCCATTAGAGAGAATAAAGAGGAATGATTGGCAATACACAAGCAGGGAAATTTGGCACATTTTTCATATGCAGTATTGTTTTCCACAGTGAGTGCTGGGATGGTTAATAACTTCATGGAAACCTATGGAAAATGGAGTATATGTAAGTGAATGAGCTTTTAATAAGACAGATGATTGTATTCCTCATACAAATAATGGTCTTCTTGTTACATAAATGACACTGGAGAAATTAGAGGGCATTCCAGCAAAGTCAACTAAAATAAGTCAATAGCTGGAGAATACAGATTACATAGAAAGTGCTAGGGAGCTGACTTTAAACACAAAAACAGACTTAAAACTTTTCTTCTGCAAGGTGCTGTATTGGTCTGGAGCAGTACTGAATACAGTAAAATCAACAGAATCTGAGGTGCTGAGAAACTGCAGAGATAAAATCTGCCGGGCTTCATCTGGCATCAGTTGAGAGGCAGTGTATGCTGGATGGTATACAGCCCAACTATGCATGTCAATTCCTCTTACTCCAGTTACAGATTAAAAATACAGTATAGGTAAGATATTAGGTGTCTCAACATTGGTCCTTGTTACTGGTACAAGTTTCAATCTATTTTCCACCTATGAAAAGGATGAAAGATTATTTTTTTTCCTCTAAACTTCTCAGTTATCTCTCTAAGACTCAGTGCCTAATGCAAAAATATTCTGTATAGAGGTCACTGGAAATTTGTCTTCAGAATATTTTTTCTGGGGAAGGAATAGGTTCAGCAAAAGAACTAAATTTTTAATGGGAATATTTCATAGAACTGAGCTGGAAATCTACTCCATTACAGCACTCAATTGAATTCAAAGCTATCCTTTGCCTCATCCCACCTCTTCCTGACTCAGCTAATAGTCACAGTCGGTGTTTCAAATCATTCCTGGCAGATGCCATAAACCTTCCCTTTCTCTAGCCTAGGTTATCAGCGATTTTAAGACGGTTATTTTTTTTCTTTTGTGATTTTGCAAAAATCAGACTTCTGCCTTAGCTTTTTGGTGGCTAATCACAAGTTCCGAGTGAAGAAAGGTGCTTCTGGGTGTATTCATCCCCCACGTCTTTCAGCAGAAATATGCATGACCCTGAGCACTCATCTGCAACATTTTCTTCTGTTGCTATGTTTGTCTATAAAAATGAGAGAGAACTTTAGAACTCGTTTAGGAGTGTTTATTTTTAGACAGCTATTGACAAAGATGCCTACATAAAGTATCAGACAATAAAAAATGGTGAAAAATACCATTTAGTGCAACTAAATAACACAAACAAAAACCAAAGCTCTCTCTGTACAAAAGAAACAAAAACAAGAAATGGTTTATTCTATTTTTTTTTAAACAGAGCTAATGCAACAGATCATGCTCTAGAGCACTTTGCTCAGTGCCAGAGCTACAAAAAAATAAAAATAAATTCATGTTAATTTTAAGCCTCCAGGTTCTCACTCTTGGGGTACTACACTCACCAATGATTAATTCAGAAGCTTGGCAGACAGTAGTGCTTTGCCTGCAACGGTGCCAATGGGAAATACTCAAGCACAGAGGCTAATGTCAGATAAAAAAGCCACGAGGAAAAGTCACAGACAGAAGGCAGTGTTCAATATTTGCCTTTTAGGGATGTAGAGGTGAATTCTTAGTTCCTGTCACTTAGCTAACACATCACAACATGCGTAAAGAACATATATATCCGCACTATCACTTCTCTTCACATCATGATGTTGGGGTTTTTTCATGGTTAAAAAAAGAGTAGGTTATATTTCTATGCAAAGTACTCTCTCTGTACCTCAGAAGACTATTTTAGGTTATATCCTCAGTAGTGGAAACTGGCATTTTCTTTGGAGCTATGATGATAACGTTTGTTCATAGCCTGCCCTTGTTTTTTCAAGGTTACGCTCAAATAGCCGAAACAGTGTGAGCATTACATGGAGTGTTTCCTAGCAGAGAGTAAACAGAGTTCAAGCTGATTGTGGTGCACTCATTCCATCTGGAAAACATTCCCTCTAGCTGTTCCTACAAGAAGGAGATTGACAGAGGCAGGACTCAGCATGAGAGGGAAGGTTTTGAATTCTCTTGCATTCTGGAGAGCATGTAGGTTAATCACCATCTTAAGATGTTGGGCAGGGAGCACAGCCAGCCTGTGAAGCACAGAGATCAGAGGTGACTTCACCCCATCTGTGCTGAGTGTAAAGGAAAGCAGCAATCACATCTGAAAATTTCAGTTAAAGTGCCCAGTTATCCTATTCATTTCTACAATTTTAAAGAAAGAGATAGAGCTACTAACGGTCTCTTCATGTGTTTTCAGAGACCATACGTTCTTATGCAGTTAAAGAACAACTTTTTAACAGTGTTCCTATCAAGGTGGCTTTGATTCTGGTTGCTCCAATCCTCCGTGGTTGTTTTCTGCAGCCCTTTGAACAGATTGGGGTGTGTGACTTTGTTTATTAGAGAAACTGCTGGGTTTTGGATTCTTTTTGCCTGCTTTAGATCTTTGGGAAGAGAATTCAAAGCTGTCAATCCCTTTAAGGGAAGAACTTAGGAAGGTAAAAGAAAAAAGCAACACACCCACAGAGGAATAGGAAAGAAGTAGATGTCAGGACTCCTCCTTGAATCGTACAAGGTACAGATAATTAAGTATACCTGCTATTTACTGCAGGATAAGACAAGTAATTAGGTACATATCCATGCGTAATTTTGAAATGTGGGAATTCAGTCATTGCTTCTTTGTGACTTCTAAAATCATCATGAAATCTTCCCACGCTCATTGACAGTACTCCTTCCCCCAGTTCAGAGGCCATTGCACTATCTGTGCCTGTGGATTATGTCATTCATAAATCATAGAATCCTAGAATCATTAAGGTTGGAAAAGACCTTAAGGATCATCAAGTCCAACCATCAACCCAACACCACCTAACTCACTAAACCATGTCCCGAAGCACCACATCTACTATTCGATCAATAAGGAAACCTTTGCATGTGAAATTGGACCAAAGCCTTAATAACCCTGAGACCTACCAAGTAGGACTCCAGTGTTTACTGGAATATCCTATTCTCATAATTCTCTGTGCTCACTTAGTCTATTTTACATGATTCTATGAACTTTTAGCAAATCTCTTCCACAAGACAAAAAGAAACAGTGTATTTTCACAAAGGTCAGAAGAACAAAGTCAGATACATTGAGAAAGGGATCAATAAATCTGTCTTTTCTCTGCACTAATATTTAGCCCTTCAGGGAAAGTTTTAGCATAAAAATAGAAATTCAGTGTTTTTTCCAAGCATGATATTTTCAGTTTTGCTTACTATGTAGCTGCTTCTTACACAAGAGAGCCAGTAGCTAAGCACACTACTTCATCACTTTTTAAGACTTTCCTTAGTATCATACAACAATTAATGATTGAAAATAATTTCTAAAGAATGGCTTTACAAACTGCTTTATTTGATGGAAGGAAAGAGAGATAACATTTCTTGTTTCTACCTAAAATGATTAGGACCAAAACTAATTTTCAGCATTCATAATGTTCATAATTCAATATATACAGAGTATTTTTGGATTAATTCAATTTTAAAATGCTAATAGGAGATAATTGTGGCTTTGGCAGAGATTATTATGTTAAAGATGCTCCAGTTCTTATTCTCCATAGCACGTTGAGAAGCTACTGGCACGCTTTGCTCTTTTACATAAGCAGAAAGCCTAGCCTACAGCACTTTTATTTCCTTTTACCATTATCACAACAGTGTAGCTATAAATATTAACTCTCATGAAGTACATTTGTTGCAGAAACATGACTGAAAAACTTCCCTGTCATCTCATGTTAAATTATTGCTTGCTTTCTACACTGGATGTTCTTACAGTCTGTAAGTCTGTTCTTGTTTGGGGAAAGAGACATTCAGGTCCACAAGGAGTGTGGTATAAAGGTGATCATAGATAAGAGTGAAATAGTGGGGTTCAAATATTAAAGAATTTCAAGATAGTCACAGATCAAGAACAAAAATATCTTCTCTCTTGGGCCACAATTCCCTCAGAGGTATACCTCCTGTGGCACAGACATGACCAGGGACACAGACATTTTGAGATGCACCTGCTCTGTCATGGGCTTGTCCACGGCCACAGACACTTTGGGGTGTCCTGCTTCTGCAGGGACTCATCCACAGGTCACAGTCCCTTCAACTCGAGTTCACACTGGAGTTCCAAACTGTCTGGTACAGCAGCACAGAAACAGCAGCAATGCCCTGGCCATCTGCCAGCCCAGGCACATCACCATTGCTCTTATCAAAATGTTCCCACACACAGCAGAGGAAGATGATCAGCAGTACAGCAAGAAGCAAAAGCAAAAATCAGCCACCAATGAGCATGAGATTTTAATATACAGTAAGGCAACCAAGCCCCATGGCAAGTACAGAAGCCTGTCAATTAATAGCTAAACAGCAGTAACAGCTATAAATTCGATCTAGCTCATTCTAATCAAATCTGTTGTTATCTCAAACCCTTCAAGCCCCACGTTGAATGCGACAATATCCTGTCATGGTTTAACCCCAG
>VZTO01009986.1:0-60423 GCA_013400615.1 Syrrhaptes paradoxus
CAGCCTCTCGCGACAGAGCTGTCCGCGGGAGTCGGAAAGCGCCGCTGGCTGCAGTGTTTTCCTAGCAAGGAATCTCCCGAAAACCCCTCTTTGCTCCCGATCAGTTGGTCTGTCGGGACCTGGGTCAGCTCCGAGGAGCTGATCTCGCGACTGACTCTCTTCAGATGTGTGCCCACTTAGTCTATTTGTTGTTATAGTTTCTATTAACTTATCAAGGATATTGACATCAGGCTTACCGATTGTCATTCCCCGGAGCTTTTCTGGAACCTATATTGGAAATTGGCAGCACATTAGCCACATTGGAGACCATGAGTAACAAGGTACTGGGGAAAGGTGTGACACATCATCATTAGTAATTCAGCTATTCTGCCTTGAATTTTCACTCTTGGATTATGCTGTCTGGTGCCAGCCATTGGTTACTTCATACAGGGAAAGGTGCCAGGGCTTTTTGTTACACACATCTGTAACACCCAGCACAAGAGCGTTCCTTGTACCCAGCAACGTAATAATAGTCATAAATTAAAATCACATCAGTTGTTAAAATTGGGTTTAAAAAAAATGCAACTCTTGCTTCTACTATTATTTGCAAGTTTTAGTAGTGTGCTATTCTGTTTTGTTTTGCTTGATTGTGTATGTTTTTATTTCCCTTACTGGTGTTTGAGAGAGTAATGCAAAAGGCTGAAGAAAGGCCAAGATTTCATTTCTAGAGAATGAGACTTTAAAAATCTTGAAAATATATGGAGTGGTTATTTCAGTTATATAAATTGGAGATGTTATTTGAAACCACGGTACTCTAGAAAAAGTCAGATGGAAGCAGTATTTTTAATTCGACAGTCTCCTTTTAATAAAAACACATATGGCCTCCATCAGTAATTATCAATCTTAAATTACATTAGTCAAATTTTAATGTGTGGATAATAAATGTAGATGAGCACCATGCCTGGTTTCTGAGTGAAGCTTTTGTGATGTTTCAGTTTTTGGGGTTGGCATTCCTCATTACACAGCTCTCATTCAAAGCTGAGCATAGTTACGAGTTGTTTAAAAAAAATGACTGAAGGACAAGTTTGGGGTCACAGTCTACCATTTCTTTGGAAAAAGCTATGTCAATGCTTGTATTATATATTCATATTTTAGGGATTCAGAACTTGGTTTTAGTCACACTGGGCTTACATTTTGAATCCATCAGGTTTTTGAGCTCTTAACCCCCTGAAGTGGGGTTCCCACCCCACAGGGCAGAACTTTGCAAGTGAAATGCTTGACAGCAGGTCCTTTTGTTGCTTAAAAGCAAAAAGCAGTAAGGCTCCTCAGGTGTCTGCAGAAGCATAGCCACTGTTTTACTGCAAAGTTCAGCTGAAGAAAGATCCCTCCCACTCAGGGTGGAGGCATAGCAAAAGATTGTCTGTTCTTGTGTTCTTATCTTAAGGAAATGGGCTTTGTGGTCCTTTATGGTGTCCCACATGATGTAAAATCTGGCAGCTCTGATCCTTCAGTTTGCATTGCTCTGTTATTTCCCATCCTGCCAGCCCTCAGTGGGAGAAATGACTGATTCTCTTTTCCTTCTGCCATGGGCGTTTGGGGGCATGAGGTATGATTCATCATAGACATGCCACTCAGTCTGAGAGTATCACATTGGAGGCATGATAAAATAATACTGTTGTAACTAGCATTACAACATTTTTCCAGTTATGCTTAAGGACTTTGCCAATTACAGGAAGGAACAATTTCTGTATCGATAAGTTTTCAGTTTGTCAAGATGAAGGTAGGAAAGGCAGAGAGAGAAAAACAGGGCAAAAATTACCAGGTAATGAGGTAAAATGAATTACAAATGATACATGGAACTAAGATGATGTGCATTTAACTTAAACTGTTTGGGAGGCAAAGATCCGATGGGAATTTACCTGTAGTACTGAGCACTGCTTATATATGGGTGGGGTTTTTTTGTAATTACTGTGTACAGGCCAGGAAACTCAAGTAGCCTTTTAATATTTCACCAACACAAGGAAAAACAATGTAGAAGAATTGCCAAGTTGTATTCCAACCCCACTTTTTAAATGATATTTAATGAGAATTGCAGGCTTTAGGAAGGCTTCCCCATATGGGCACATCCCGCCCCACCACATTCATAGTTTGTAGAGAACTCTTCTGAGTTTTGTCTTCAAAAAGATCTGTCTGGCAAATTTATTAGTGTTAGAAAGAGGGCAAGGAGCAAGTTGGATATCAGCGCTCCAGTTTGCTTGGATGCTGGCAAGAGCCAGCTGTCAGATTTGGTATTGAGGAAAAAAATCCCTCACAGATCTGAATGGCAAAAAAACTTGGGGGCCTTTTGTGTTAGGTAGTGCTTTTGATGAGGATCACCTGCTAGGATAATGCAGGCATACTGTGCTGTGCTAGTTTTGGTTGGGACAGAGTTAATTTTCTTCACAGTAGCTAGTATTGGGCTATGTTTTGGATTTATGCTGAAAACAGTCTTGATAATTCAGGGATATTTTACTTACTGCTGAGCAGTGCTTACTCAGAGTCAAGGCCTTTTCTGCGTCTCACACCACCCAACCAGTAAGTAGGCTGGGGCGGGGCAGATGACATGGACACACAAGAAGCTGGCAGGGGACACAACTTGGACAACTGACCCCAACTGACCAAAGGGATATTCCATACCATATGATGTCATGCCCAGCATATAAAGCTGGGGGAAGGAGGAGGAAGTGGAGGATGTTCAAAGTTATGGTGTTTTGTCTTCTCACGTAATTGCTACACATGACAGAGCCCTGTTTTCCTGGAGATGGCTGAACATCTGCCTGCTGGTGTGGAGTAGTGAATTAATTCTTTGTTTTGCTTTGCTTGCATGCACAGCTTTTGCTTTCCCTGTTAAACTGTTTCTATCTTTACCTACAAGTTTTCTCACTTTTACTCGTCTGATTTTCTCCCCATTCCCACTGCTGGGGAGTGAGTAAGCAGCTGTGTGGTACTTATTGCCAGCTGGTGTTAAACCGCAACATACACCTATATTAAATCCAGTTCGTTATGGGGACCTTGAACATTGGTCTCCTGAGGACTGGATTGTTAACATCTACATCATAGTAATTTGAAGACTGTAGGAGAGAAACTGTTTAACAGGGATTTTGAAACTTTGTTTCAGACATAAATTAAACATGGAAGAAGGCACATGAACTACTTTTTAAAAGAAAAAGACAAAGTGTGAGTTTAGGGATGATAAAAGGCATTGTGTAAAAGATGGTCTGGTCTTTGGGAGCTTTCTGAAGATATGCCAGGGACAGAACTGAGTTGTGGGCTTGTATGTACCAGCAGGTCATGACAGCTGAGTTAGATGTCCACATTGCCTTCTTAGTACATAGCATTTCCAATATAAGACTGTGTACATCTACATGTAGTTTTTTCACATGTGCCTGCAGTGTAAGACAACTATGTTGCACTTCAGATTTGGTATCAGGCATGGTATTTTCTGGCCACAAATTGGCCATTTGTGCTTCTTTTTAAAGTATATAATAGCAATGATTATAACAATAATAAAGGAGCATTGTGGATGGAAGTGCTGTTGGAGTTGCTACAGGGAATTACAGAGCTCAAGATAAACAAAAAAGCTTGATCTATTTCCAGACCTAACAATTCATAAATAAACTGGGAGTGACCATGAAATTATTTTAGTGGGTGACTTTAAATCCAGATATTTTGTGTAGGGAATTCGTTATGAGTGTTCTTTCAGCTCCTTTCTGTAGGTCAGGGGTGCACAGCTCATAGCCTACATGTTAGATTTGCAGCCCAGTGGTTAATTCAGTCAGTCATCTGCTGCCTTTCAAGGCCTGGCTGAAATTTTTTCGTGTTTGGCCTTCTTTTCTCAAGCTCCCATATCTTTGTCACAGAGCAGGCCAGCCTAGCTTGCAGCCACCATGCTTTCTGCTCCAGAAAGGGATTTTGCAAGGAGGTAACCAGGGCCAAGCTGTGTGAATTATTCTTCCGTCATGGTCTGCTCCCAGCTGCTCCCTTTTCTGGCAGCAAGGGAGCAGGCAGGGACTCAGGCACAAATGCAGGGGTAATGCGTGTGCAGAATGGTCATTGTGTGTGAATTGAGTAAATCCAGCTTTTCTGGAAAGCGTTACACCTTCTGATCTGGCTGTGCACTTGCAGTCCAGCTGATTCTCCCAGGGTCAGCCTCATTTGGCCGGTTCTTCCCAGCCTGCAGACAGTGCTGCTTCTGCCGTGGTGTGGAGCTGAAACCTGCTGCGGTAGGTGACATGGCTTGATGGGTTTGTTGTGGAATGTACCATCATTTCACTGGCAACACTGAGAATAATTTCTAGCCTTCACTGGTGTAGGCACTGCCCCCTTAAAACATATACTGGGAGAACAACTAGCAGATTCCTCCTTTTTGCATGTTTATTTTAGGTCTTAATAGACTTAAGTATTTCAGGACTCCGTAGTAAAATAAATGCCTGAGGGAGCTTAAAATGTTCACACATAACTAGGGCTGGCAGGAGAGCAAGAATTCAGTGTAATGAAAAATTTAGCAGGCTTGGCATCCGTCTTGATGAGGAACTGAACACAGTTCTTCAGAGATTTTGATGAAAAAAAAGAGGGAGAACAAGTTGATCTGCTGTTAGCTGAAGGCTCATTAACTGGCGTACTCACCTGGAGGGTGGGAGACCCAGACTTAATCCTCTGGCCTGAATCAAGCAAAACATTCAAGTGTCTTTTCTCTGGTGAGCTGCTGTCTCTACCCGTTAGTTTCTGTTACATTGAGCAAAAGTTGACTTAACTATCTGAGATGCTGCTCCACTAGCAGGTGATTATAAAAGTAGTTCTAAGTCTCTTGTTGTGTTGGAGAGTCTGCTGTTCCTTTTGGTCAGTGGTTGGGGGATACTCCATAAAGAAGTGCCCACCTGTATCCACTTAGCAAATTTTTTTTAAATGTGTCTGAATCTGCTTTCATCAAAAGAAACAATGGCATTACCAATATTACTGGGGTATTTATGTTATTGTATGTACACATCACAAAATGCTGCAAATAATTTCTAAGTCTATTTTAGTATGGCAGTTGTTTACATTAAAAGGCAGAGTTATTTAACTAGTGCTACATTCAACGCTCTGGCATGTTCTTGATAATTTTTTTAGTGGAAGTTCTCTTCCTTTTCTACAGTAAATTAATGCTTCAGAAGAAGCATCTGAAACTTTTTAATTGTGGTATGAGGGAAAATAAAAAAAGTCTGTTGATAAGAAGGGTGTATGGCAATAAAAGGGCACAGAGAGCTAAGATGGAAGGAGGTAGAGAGGTAGAGGTTTCCTTGGTTGTAAATGGGAAGACTGGGACATCAGGAAGCCTTGTCTCTCTAGGCAGTCATGGATGTCATGATGTAGGTGGCAGTGCTTTGACTTTATATATGTTGTGCAATTCTCAGAGGTACATTGCCTGCTGGCTTTACAGCATTCAATTCATAACCTTTGCAGGGGATAGGAGGCATGCAAGGTAAAAAAAACAAAACAAAACAAAACAAAAAGGTGAGGGAACATGTGTTTCTGCACCCAAACTGGGATCCTGATAGGAGATGCCAGAAGCAATAATATAATTTGGTGCACTCTGTCCAGCAACTTTAAATTCAGCTAGCATGGGAGACCCTCCTTCAAAGCTTGGTTTATAGCAAACTAGAGGGGTTTTTGTTTTTTTTATGGATAACATCAGTGAAGACTAAACTGAGCTGGGGGTGGGAGGGGAAGAGCTGGATGCATTTGAATCCAACAGATTCCATGAAAACGGACTGTAACAATAAAAATGTCAAATAAAGCAGTTGTATATTATTGTTTGTTATTAATTGTTTTCTGCTTTTTCTGTTAATGAGGCATTTTCATAAATGTGTTTTCCTTCCAAACGTATGTAGTGTTGTTCCCATGGAGCAGCTGCGGTAACATGTTGTACTTGCATGTTAGGAGTTTTTCTTTCAAATGGAATGATGTATGAGTCGTTTATGCCTAAAACATAGTAAAACTTATTATACCATCATTCATACCACATCTTCTGAAATAAACAGATTCAAAAAAGGCACTTGTAGTGAAATTTGGATTCCTCAGAGTTTGCATGGGCTAATGAATGTTATGGGCGGATGCATCATTTTTATCCAAAGGAAATTTGTGTATGGTTCTTAATATCACTGCCTGCTCACCTCCACACCCGTAATCTTAACAGCAGTGTGACAGAGGGGTTTGTATTAAACTGCATTGATTAACATCCTCCTCTATTTGACAGGATCTCACTTTGAAGTATCCTGTGATTTGTTTTTTACTTGTGGATGTAAAAATTCTGATCAAGAATTGACTTTGCAGGCTGTAACTACTTCAGAAAGCATGTAATGAATGATTACTCGGACTACTAGGATATCCCAAAGATAAATAACAAATCCAAACAACACAAAAAAAGAAAGCACCTCAGATAGTTGAGCAAGAGAGCTAAGACAGTTCCTTTGTCTTTGTCTCTTTGTTTAGATGCCATGGCATGTAGAGTGTAGGACGCTAAATCAAGTAGCGTGTAGTAACAGCAACTGCATTAGTAAACTACATGCATGTTAGGTATAAACATGCCGAAGTACAAAATAAATGAAGTGTGAGTAAACCTGGTTTCAATTCTGTGTTTCCTTTTTTCTCTGTGCTTATAAATTGCATTTTATGTGTCTGATCCTTTCAGAAGGAATATGTTTAGCTTATAAGCATTCCTGCATAATCTTTTCCTTACACAGTGCTGCATTATCAAGCATAATATAAAATTAGTTACTTTGTGCTGATATGAATGTGGACAAAGTCAAGCCATTAGTTGGCTTTTTCAGGGGCTGCTCTCATAATTAGTTGCACTACTTCTTTTTATAAAAGGAACACTGTGTGAATACAAATGTAATCTTGGCCAAGAACCTGCTAAAAAGTGTCTCTCGTTTGGGGGGAAAAAAAAGTAGTCGAATAAGAATTTGTTCATGTTTTTTCTTATCACTAAGTGCTTTGGTAGATGTGCAGTAAATTATATGGGACATTTTAGTTTTACAAGGTAGGGCTTCCAAGCTGATGTCTTTAAATGGTTTCTGTGTAGTAATTGGCTCTTATCTGGCAGGTTTTACAGGTACTGAGAGGTGCATTTTGAAGGTATAATGCTTCAACATTAATAATTTTTCAGAAACTCAGAGGCTTATACACCTCTGCTGGTGATTCTACTGTTTAGATGAAGAGTAGTTGTTTCAGAGTTTGCAAAGCACTCGGACTGGAATTTCCTTTCATCTCTTTTCAAAGAGACGGATAATCTCTGTCTGTTGGCAGATTTGGATGGCCCAGTTGGCATTTCCCTTGTCCTTGGACAAATGCTCAAGGGTTCTGGAAGCAGCTTGGTAAAGAGGGTTTGTTACCCTTGGCTGGAGTCAGGCATAAGCAAGTATTTTTTCTATTTTGGAATTTTCCTTATATGTATTTTGGCCTGGTCTTTTGGGCCTTTTCTATTTTCATTGAGATAAAACATCTCAGAAGTAATCAGTGTGGTTTGGTTTACTTTGGTTTTTACTATTCTGAAGTGGTCAAATTGGCAAAGTATTAAAGTTTACATTATTACTGCTGGATTTTACAGCTAACATTTCATGAAACTTTATTAGAACCTCCTTTGTTCATTAGCTCATAACTTTATTAAAAGCACTTTTGGACTGAAAATGTCCATGTTTAGTCTGAGGCCAAAGGGATTTTTTTACCTCCATTCAGCATTTTGTAACCTACCTAAGCTACTGTGAGGAGCTTGTGTATTTTTTTTAACAAATGGTAAGTCCTGTGTTCTTCTGAACTTGAATGGATAACAAACTGTATTTGAAATTTATGGTTTTAAATTCTATATATAGTTAGAGCACAATGCAGTCCTGCCAAGTATAAACACAGATAAATGTTTCAAAATTAAAAGCGATCAAATAGGGAGTTTATACAACTAGTCAAAATATAATCTATTTTGATTGCAATGATTTCTTACAGTGGAAGAGAGTGACTAAAAATGGGCAACTTTGTAGTGCTTTACAAATACTATATAAATTTTCTCACCAGTTAAAACATTATTGTTGAAACATTATTCAGACAAAAATAAGGGACTTTGTTGATGTTGGTTTTTTGTTTAATGCTGAATTTCCAGAGACACCTTAGTAAAGAGTCCAGCTTTCTCTGAGTGCCCCGTACCCAACAGTTTTTATTGTTCTCAGTTTTCTAAGTCATCCCTCAACAAGAATGAGCTTTGTCAAAAATCTGGCCCTAAAATGCCACCTCCAGCCCATTTCAACACTGCTGCCTTTGTGCCTTCAGTAGCAAGCTAGCTTTGTGATCATGCGGCAGGTTTTCATTTAAGCTTTCCAGCTTCCTACCTGTGGTGGTCTGTTTGTTTCTAAGGTAGAAACATTTTCTCCACATGGGCAAAGCTGATAAGTTCTGTTCCAGCAGAGAAATAAATTACACAGTAGATATAATGAGACATCAATGTCCAGTAAATGTCCTGTTGCTTGTGAGAGTGCTACTCCGTGAGACAAGTCGATAATTTTCTGGTAATTTTTTAATTCCTCCCCTCCTCAAAATTCCTTTAAGGAATTTTAACATAGCAGAAAAAAAGCCCCAACATGGAACAAAA
Organism: Syrrhaptes paradoxus; assembly: GCA_013400615.1. Lineage (NCBI taxonomy): Eukaryota > Metazoa > Chordata > Aves > Pterocliformes > Pteroclidae > Syrrhaptes > Syrrhaptes paradoxus. The sequence goes on from VZTO01009986.1 coordinate 8,636, forward strand.
CCTACTCAGTTGTGTTACCTTCAGGCGTATAAACCCTATGAAGTTCAAGACTTCTTCACTGGTTAGACAAGTGTGATGTTTTGTTAGCAGGACTACTTTCTCCTTTCGCAGTGCTAAAGTTACACTTTGTAAACGTTGCCTGATTCCTTTATTTTATGGGCAGTTCTAGTGGTTTATTTTATTGGGAAAACACAAGGTGTAGCGGCACAATGTTTTCTTTCATGTGCAAGGCTCTGGCAGTAGCACTGCTCCTGGCTGCCCAGCAGCATGCTAGTCCTCTCAGGGCCATGCCAGAAGGCACATGGAGCTCCTGGCAGGGCATGTGCCAGTCCCTGGTGCAGCTTTCCATTCATTAGGAGCCAGTGAAGACTGCAACAGTCATCTCATCCCTCTTTCTCTTCCTCTGCTATGCCAAAGCCACAATCTTTTGGAATAGGTAATAGTCCAAAAACCACAGTTAACAGCAATATAAATAACCACATTAAAAGAAGTAATCAGTTTGAATATTGAGAACTAAGTTATTATTTTTATAGATGAGCTTTATGGAACACTTTTTCAGCAGTTTCTTGCTCTTCATTAGCTTCTGTCAAAACTTCTTTAAATTGCCATGTACCCTTCTAAGAAAACAAGTAATTTTCTGTGGCCTGCAAGCATAGTCAATCCGATGTCGATAAGAGCTTCTCTAGATGCTTTGCTTCAAATATCTGGTTCCCTTTATAATGGACTGCAAAAGTAGGCAAAACTGGCATCCATACCATTGCTTTGGCAGCCTTTTTCATGTAGAACCCGGTAGAATTAAGAAAACCAAATTTAGCTAATTTGTATTTATTTTGATTCCTCTCTAGATTGCTTCCTATGGGGTAGGAGGAATGAGGGTGGGAAATTACCTCATTCTGAAAGCTGGATGATTTGCGAGCCATTCTCAGAAGATTTATCTTCAACAAGCCTCTCCCTTACTCCCTTTCAAAAAAACCCTGAAGTCCTCCTGTGCCCTTCAAAGATACATTTCCTGTCCTATTCCAAAAAGCCTTTTTCCACCCCTTCCCCCCAATTTAGCCTAGAGCAACATTGAAAATGCAAAATACTTAGGCTACCACAGAATCATGGAATCCTCCTGGAAGAATGATAAACCAGATGTGACATGGCTCAATTCATTTCACCTGCAATAATAAGAAGTCATGGATAGGAAGAATAAAGAAGCATTTCTTCAAAGGTTGGTTTTTTAGGTGATTACTCTTTATGAATTGCCATCCAAAAGAATATCAGCATCCAGAAAAATTAGTCTTTTATAAAGGTCAGGTCCAAGAGTGGAAACTTGGTGAACTCTTCAGCCTCATTGTTGAGTGAATACAAGAGAGACAGAGATTGAGAGCAGCTATCCTCCATACACTAATTATAGTTTATGCCAGCAGCTCTGTTTTTGATGCTCAGTTCTATTTCTGGAAATGCAAAAGATAAGTGATTGGTGTGTTGTTTTCCTGGTTTTTGCTTGTGTCTGTAGTGGGTTTGTAGTTTGGGGTTTTTAATATGAAAATCCTGGCAGGTTTTTGAGAAGGGCTGGGTTCTGTTACAGCACTGTGTGATGCTGACTTGGTTGGTTGGTTTGCATGTGAATTGATGAATAGGGAGTAGAGAGAACAACTGGCCACATATTCTCTCCACTCAAGAGACAACTCCTGCCTGCTCCCAGCCCTGTGTAGTGGGCAGTGAAGCAGTAATCCCAGACAGGCGAGCACAGCAGTACAGGGCTATGACTAAGGCAGAAGTCATTAGCTGCAAACAGGTGCCTTTTGTATCGCATCAGCATGTGGCTGTGTATACGTGCCTGTGTGTAGAGAGACCATGCACCTCTGTAATTTGGCTGGATCTGAGCAGGTGCCAGCTCAGTGGCTATGGTAGGAAGGGGCCAGATGTGTCCGAGCCACGCAGGATCCAGATGGGGACCCCAGGAGCTCCCTTGCCAGTACAGTCTGAGCGCTGTGTGCCCTTGGAGACCTCCTGGCTCTGATACTCCAGCTGCCATGTGCTTGCTGCTGGGGCTTGCGAGTTGGTTGCAAGTGCTAGTGGCTTGGCCAAAACTGTGAGTGTGCGACATGTGCAGCAGAGTTGGTGGCTGAGCTGTTGTCACCCTGTCCTGACTGTGCTGGATGAGGCTCTCCTCACAAGGCAGGGGAGCTTGAATCCCAGCAGATGCTCTAAATGCAGAGGTGACATTTTCATGTGAGACCGTTTATATCTCAAGTGGAGATACAAGTTAATTAGAACATTTTGCAATTTGGTATTGATTTCATCAGCTTGTTTCTGTCCAAAAACCCTCACCTCTCAAAAAAAAAAAAAAAGGCATTTTTTTCTAAAAATATGCACGCATATCACTTCAAATTTTATTTTCAGAGTCAAATGAGGATTTTCCCTCTTCTGGAAATAGCTCTCTGTTCCTCTTCCAACATCTTGCATGCCCACAATTATTGGGAGAAATAAAGTAGAAAGTTCAAGTGAGTTGATCAGAATAGCTCCTAAAAATAAAACCTGGATGCTAGAGATGCTTGAGTTTTTAGTTCAGCCCATGAGCTTGCTGCCTAGCTGAGTGGATCTTTGCTTTGCACCTGGCTCTTATGTTATAAGGTAGTTCCTTTTAGGAAATAATAATAATGAAAGATTTTTAAAGGTAGTGAGAGCAATGCACTATGGTTAGGATAATCTGTCAGTGAAGGGTCAGATTGTGTGATTTCTTTACAGACAAAACTCCCATTTAAAGCCAAGATGTGCACTGCTTGAACTCGGGATTGAAGAAGGAGCTGCTGTGATCATGCAGTCTGACCCCTGTAAGAACAGGGCACTCCTTTTCATTTAGCAATCTCCTGAGCAGCAGCTGTTAAATTTCTGAAACCACCAAAATGCCTCAAAACACAAAGTGTTTGCTTCAGAAATTAGTGTCAGTTCTAATGCATAACCATTTTTCTTAAGAAATCTTACTCTTTTTCAGAAGACAATTACAAGCTTTATATTACAGATGGTGATCATTATACTACACTTCCAAGAAAAAAAAAATAAAGGAAACAAACAAATAACAGTATTTCAGACCAGCTTTCTCTTGCTTTCTAATGGATTACTTTTGCTTTCAAATCAATGTCCTCTGGTTATAGTTTTGTAAAGTTTCGGCCTTCACAGTCTACAGAAGTAGTTGTAACTTCGTGAGTTAAAATACATGTCAAGATAATGCACCTGGTTTGTTTAGAAGTAATAACTTTTTGAGGAAATCTAGGAAAGGTAGATGTCATTGGTATTTAAAATTTGCATCTGAGATGTAATTGCAGTTCATCAGCACTCAGAGGGGTTTGAAACTTGGAAAATACACTTCCCAGTTCAGAGGTAGAAGGGTCATTATCCATTATGTGTACAGACAAAGCAAAATGAAAACAATTAAATGGAAAACCCACAAAAGATTGCACGCATCATTTTTATGTGCTTGAAAGCATTGATTTTTAAAATAATTTGTGGCACGTAGTTCTCACTGGAGTGTTTTTCACTATAGATGGATTTATACAGTCTTATATATGCATATTTGTGCATGTGTATATATTTGAAAGACTGTCTATGCATGTATTTCCTTGGGGAGATCTTCACAGTAGCTACCACGGCTGACTCTGGTATAAGTAGATAAAACAAACTGTATTGGTTATAAATAATCATTGTTTGTGTGCTCTGCCACAATACTTTTCTGTAGTTCTGTTTGCATGTAGAGTTTTAATTGAAAGACAACTGTCACTGCAGCTTGGCTGCAGAAGGCTTCAGTGTCCAGCAGAGAGATGAATGCCAGTGCCAAGTGGTACAGGGTGGAGAGAATACAGGGAGTTCATAGTCAATTAAAACTCACTTATTACTAACTTAGTGTTATACACAGAGATGAAGAGGTGCAAAATCCAGTTGCTGAGGGTTGTATGTACCAGGTGTGGGGTTTGGGGCTTTTCTGGATCAATCTACATGAAATACATTGGAAACTGAAACTTTGGGATGTGATCAGTAAACTTGCTAGAAGGGTACAGGTGCCCTATTTAACAAGAGTGTGTTACGGCTTTCAGCATGCTGGGAAGTCCTAGAACAGATTGCAAAAATTCATCTCAGCTTGATTCAGAAGGGCTGTAAGTGTCCTTCTGCCTGTTTGAAAGTGGTTTTGTTTCTAATTAATTTAACCAGAAGACACGTTATTTCTGGCCTTCATAAACCACTGCCTGTCTGATTACAGTTCTAAAAGATCCCATTAACTGTTTTGTTTAAAAAAAAGCAACTTGTCTGTTGTGAGGAGCAACATATAAAATGGGTATCTATATAGCTACTGTTAGTGAGCCATTACATGTATAACATTTTTCCATGGTATGTGGTATATTTTTGGGTTTATGTGGTATAATAATACCATTTAAAATAACATGAAATCTTCATTTCCATGAAGTCAGCAGCAAAAAATCCCATTAATTTAAGAAAGGAGATACCTACCTTGCAATTTGTAATTTAATAGCATTTTCTTACTGACATTGAAGTCAATAAGTACTCTTTACCACTAACTTCAAAATAAGACTCCTCCTCTCTGTCTTTGAGATGCAGATAGAGGAATTTTTTTCTTCAGTGTCAGTGATAAGGGCTGCCAAGACTGAAAGGAAAAATGCACTGTTCTGCCATACCTAAACAGAGCTATCTGTTCTTGTATTGCCTGAAGCAGCGATCAGAATTTGTATGTAAGACTTAGGTGTAGGATTTATGCATCTTGATTGAGATTAAAATAATGACCCTTCAAATTTCTATAGTGACATTACTTATGTAAAGTGTGTATCTCAAAACATCGTATGCAAAGTGAATTGATGTCAGGTTTTGAGAAATAATTTAGATATATGAAGAGAGTTTCAGTGTTAAAGAAATTAATGAAGCAACAAAGACTTTCCTGAGCTAAAACATGATTTTCAGAATGTGTGGTTTTATAATTCCAAAGCAAATAAGGTGTTTCCTTTCTTGTTGATATCAATTGCCAGCAAAATGTCTCTGTTTTAAGAGTTGGAATCTGTTGGGAAGCTTTTGTAAGTGCATGTATTTTAGAGCTCTGCAGAGACTTTCTGGGTCATCCATTCCAGCCCACCCGCTCTGCAACAGCAGGGGATCATTACTACTGCATCTCTTCCATCCTACTTTTCTCCTAAATGCCATGTGTCCAATACTGTTTTCTCTAAAATGCATCTAGTGAAGATGCAATGTGTAATTCATCTACACACCCATGGGTGCTGAAGCAAAGTGCTTATTTAACATGTGATAACAGATAAAAGATGAAAGCTGAACAGTTGTTGGATTCATTGTTCATGATATGATATAAATAAGCTTAAGCACTGCTAATGGCTTTTGTTTAAGGAAAAGGGTTTAGGTGACCTGTACATGACTGTAAGCTGTGGGTTGTGGCTGGGCAGAAGTGTTCCTGAGGCTCTGGGGGTTGAAGGCACAGCTCTGCCCTGTGGTGCCCCTGGCCCTTCCCGTGCTCTGCAGTAACCCTCCTCGCTTCCCTGCTCTTGTACCGCAGCATTAGGCAGCAGCAGCAACTGCCAGAGGCTCAACCTTGGACTTACTGAAGCCTTTATATACTTAATATAGAAAGTCCCATGCATCCCTATGCCTCTCATTACTACCAGTCCATTTATGACAGTCATCCCCATTGTTTATTTGCTATTTTTTATAGGTTGCACTTATCATATTTGTCCCTTCCAGCTTTTCCATATGTGACATCAGCTCTTCTTCCAGCTTTTCTTTTATACCATCTTTTGGATCAGTGCTGATCTTTTGACAGAACATTACATTTTTTTAACATGATTACCTTGTACATATGTATGTATTGTATCCATTAGTAGCTCAGGTGTATTTCTTTGTTAATGTTTTTCTTACAACCAGTTCTCTTTGGGTTTTGCTTTCTTTAGGGACTCATATTATTTCCTTAGCAAACTTACTCACATCTTCACATACTACTGTATAGAGTCTGCTCCTCCTGGAGTTTGCCTATATTTTGCCACAAATCTTTTTTGCATTTTCATGTGAGATAATTTTTTTGGGGACGTACATAAAGAAAGGTGAAAGTCATGTATTTTTTATTATGAAAATGACAACAAATTGAAGTGTGTTTGTCCTCATAACTAACCTAAAAAGATGTGATTTAAGTACTGTTAAGCCCAGTATACTTTTTCATGAAAAAAAAAGCTTATTATCTTATATCAAAGTTGCATAGTAAAAACAGGAACATATGCTTTTTTTAAAGTATGGGCAACAAAGTCAAAGCAGAAGAACAGAGATTTTTGATAGATGTATACCAAAAAAAGAAGAACAGGACAAAAAAAATCGGTATTTGTGTTTGTGTGGTTTTCCTTAGAATGAAATATTCTTTGCATCATTGTGTGCCTCCAAGCTGTATGGAAAAAGTGTTATAATCAATATAATTGGCTTTAGTGATACTTAATGCTTTTTGTAATTTATAAATGTGTTTGATAAAACTTCAATATGAGATATTACCAAATATTTTTAAATGTATTTTATTCCATGTAAAAAAAAATGGGAGAGAAATATGCACATCATTTAAAATCCCTGTTTCTAGTGCGTGAAGTATTTTTTTTCTTAACATGTAGCTTATTCTATAAATGGCAGTATAGATAGCTCTCTGTCTTTTCACTTGGAATCAAAGAGGAACTCACTGCAGAAATCTGCCAGTGCTATAAGAAGTTATACAGAAACACACATTCCAGCTGGTTGGCCTAGCTTGGGTTCTTGTGAAGAATTGGCTCATATTATATCCAGTTCCTTTTTCTCTGCAGACCGTGTAGCTTTGTGACAAGAAAGACTTTCTTGCCAGAATTAGGTTTATTTATAAAAATCGTATCACCAAATTTTTATAATTTCCTGGTGATGTTACAGCCCTAATCACCTGATTTTTGCAGTAGCAGAGATTTGTCCCCACTGAGTGCAGTAGTGAGAGCTTTGCTAGTAACCCCACGTTTCTAGCTTGCACCTGACAGTGTTTTCTGAACCAAGAAACTCGGTAAGTTGGAGCACCCAAGTGATGCTCTTTCCAGATGGTTATTCATCAGTGCAGTGTCAGCTAGCCACAGAGCACTGGGACAATTAATATATTTTGATAAATGAGGGAATTTACTAAATAATTAAGAGACCTTGGACATGACACATTTTCAGGCTACTGGATGTTTTGTATGATTACAGTTTGTGTAATCAAGGCTCTGTTGTGTATGGAAGTTAATGAGTGTAAATTGAAAAGGAGAGAGAAAACATGTTGAGAACAGTGTTGTGCATAGGCTCCACAGATATTACCAAGACACTGATTTGCTTCAGACAGTATACATCTGGAACATATTACTGTAGCTCACCTTCCTAGTCAGAGAAGTCCAAAGCAAGATTTGTTCCAACCTAAAAAAAAAAATAAAAAGCAAAGAGCGAATTTGTATTTGAAAAAAAACACTGTTAACTATTATTGGAATTATGCAAAAAATGAAATATAATGGCTATCTAAATCAGTTTGGGTGCATTATAAATAATGTATTAAATACTCCATCAAGAAATAACCACAAATCCAGGTTCCTGAAGCAAGCAATGTGAAAAATCAAGGTGTAGCAAGAAAACCTGGTGGCACTTTATCCTGAACTTGTCCAAATTCCTGAGTTGAGCCCTGTAAAATGTCATCCTTGTTATTTCCCTGCCTATAAACCTTGGGTTTCACACAGGAGTTACTGGAGTAATAGTAAGTGCTCACTTTTTTTCCAGAACCAAATCTGAGTCTTAAAATGGGTAATAATATATATTGTGCTGTTCACTACAAGAAGTGAATGACATGGGAAAGAATTAAGCAAACAGTTTTTGATGAGGCTGTCACAGGTTTCTTTCCAGGGAAACCAGTTGATTATGACTTAGCAATGTGTTTTAGAGATCTTTAAGATACTGTGTGATGGTGTAAACTGAATATGAAAGAAAAAAAATTAAATCAGTAAAGTCAGTATGATTCTAGCAGTGTACAAGGGAGATGGAGGGAAGGTAACTCAAACTATTGGTGGCAATATGATTTGCTGTATTAGACTTAAATATAACATTAACTTAAATATAACATCCCTAGCGTAACTGTACTATTGAGTACCACAAAACCAAATCATTACATGATAAAAAAAACCCTGCTGTTTTCCTTTAAATTAAATTTAGATTCATAATTATAAATAGTATCCATCCAGGTTAGTTTAATTTTTTTAACATAAAGTATTAATTTTCTGGTGCAGTTCACCACCAACAGGCAACATAATACTTTATTCAAAAGCAGTCCAGCAGCCACAATCTGACAGAGTGAAATTTGTGCTGACTAAATACTGTAAAGAACCAATGTATTCACAGGGTAAATTAAGTAACTTTCTCTGCTGCTTACTGGGCTTAATTACTGTTTTATTGAAGGACTAAATGCATTGTGGTGATATCCTAAAGCTTTATGTGAATCTGTCTTCCTCCATTATGCTTTTATGATACTTTCAAGATGTAGAAGGGGGATGTATTCATTGCGTATGCATGTTTTAAAAGAACTTGTGCGGATTGACTCAGTTTTTACAGGTGAAACATTTTAGTAGGTTTTAAATAGTATATGTATCTGAGAAACACTGCTAAAAGCTTAAATACCTGACAGAATAACTCATATGGTAGAAATTTAGGACTCGGAGTTTCCTTGTATGTGTGAGCATGGAAAACTGTTCCTGTTTCTTTGTTTATCTGTGTTATTTTCTTCCGTAAGTAGGTTATTTAGGCGGGAGTGCCCCACTGAAAGAAGCAGCCCTGTATTTGGTGGTATATTTCAGTACTTTTGTTCTGCTTAAAGGCTTGAAAAATAGAAAATAAAGTCTTTTCCAAATGATTGTACAACAAAAATTTAATTTGCCAGCTGTTCCTCTGTCTTTCTGTGTTGCAGAGACATTGGAATTCCAGGTAGTGATAGACACTGTCCATTGAAATGGCAAATCATAGCATTGTGTTATGTTGTCTAAAGCACTTAAAGCAGTTTATTGCACGCTATTGTCATATTTTCTTTGTCCATCTCTTTTTGTTGTTTGAAGTAGACCATTTACCTTTTGGTGATGTAAAAAATAAATGATTTGTTGTTCTTGTGATATCTTGACCCATATTTTAATTTTTTTTTTCATAGGTCCTCCCATGCCATCCTCCTCATCTAGTCCATCAGTTACTGAACATTTACACTCCCCTCCTCCATCACCCAATCTCCATGACAACCAGAGGTGGTTATTAAGTAATAATGCCAGCCAGCCAGTTCAGGACTCTGATACAGATGAGGACTATACTGCCAGCTCATATCTAGTACAGACCGGTACTGTTTCAGTGTCTGTCCCAGGTCATGGTAAGAAGACAATACTTTGTCCATGGTTTGAATACCCTTTTCTCTCCTCTTACAAAATTGCCTAATAAAAGTTAAAGATACCCGAATTACTTTGTATTTTAAACTTATCTTCCTTTAAATGTTGCAAATGGTGTTTCTGCTTTACTGAAGCATAAGCAAGAGTAGGAAGTAACTTCCCATATAGAAAGCTTAAGTTATTTTAAAATGCAATACTTACATGAAGTGATAGCCATTAATGATTTACTATGTAACAGCATTTGTAGCGGTTGGCTAGCCTTTAGTTGTACTTTTTAAAGGGCAGGCTGAAGTTGGTTAAACTGTCATGATGTTTAGCTTCAGAATAATGTAGAAGTTATATTTACTACCTCATCAAGTTCAGCAGGTTCCAGCCATTTCTTTAGTTTCCCTGGGGCAGGAGAATGGGATTTGTATGTTATTGGAGAGGGCACTCTAGACTGAGGAAAGAGATCTAGAGGAAGAGAGCTGCATGGTGAGAGAAGGCAAGGGTGGCTCCTGAGATGTATGTTTCCTTGTTTCTCATCCTCCCAACCAGTATGAACAACCAACAGGAGTGACATGTACTTGAAACACTGGTGTCCACTTATACATCATGCTATAAGAAACCACATTTTAACCTTTTTTTAAACATAAAAAATAGTAGCCTCTGGGTTCCATTTTTGGTGTATGATTGAACAGATTTGCTTGGGGTAGGCAGGCTGGAAGAACAATTTGTTACTTCACAGCCCTTCCCCAGTAGATCAGCAAAGCTTGCAACAAGTCCCTTCATTTTCTGAGAACTCTCCTCCAGGTGAACCACTAGAGGGGGTTTGGGGAAGTATTTTCCTACAGACTGCACATCAGTTGGTTGGACAGAATAATTTTGCAGAACAAAAGCATTAGCTTTGAGCTGCTTTTTCTAGCTTTGAGTGCACCTTTGGTGTTGTGTCTAAAAGGCCAGTCTTACTAGTTTGGGTTTTTTTGGCCACGTTAGGGGCTTGAATTAAGATCTTTAAAATTAAAGATAGCTTTATTTTTGCATGTTCAACTTGCTCAATATTTAAACTGTGAAGAATTTTTATAAAATGGTAATACATTGTCATAATCAGGGTATGTTATGAAGATGTCTCCTTTATGTCTAGGAATATGAAATCTGTTAGTAAATGCATGCGTTATCCAAAAGGTAGCCTGGTTTAGTTCAATAAGTCAATACATTTAGATTACTTATTCACCAGCCCTTCTTCTAAAAATTAAAAATGCAAAAGCAAGAGAGAGCTGCTAAAAAATTGTTAATAGCTCGTGTGAAATCCTTGCACATCCTGGCATCTTAGGAAGCTAGTAAGTATTCATCATTCCTCTAGGTTTCACCCTTTTGCTGCTTCTGAGATTTTCAAAGGTTGCTTGTCAGTCTGAGTTTACCCATTTTGAGGAATGTTCCTTAACCCCTTTCACCCCAGACTAGCCAAAATAATTTCAGGTGGTCCCATGGCAAGTCAGGTCTGGGCCTTTTAGCAGGACAAAATATGGGGTTTTTTTGATAACAAGCAAGACAGAAGTTAACACCGTGGTATATGTTGAGAGAGTTGTCCTTGGTAAGACTTATGCTGAGTGGAAGGGAAACCAAACATACTCTGTAAATTCATGTTCATTTTTCTCTCCCCTCTCTCTTCCTGCTGTGCTCCCCTATCTCCTCTATCTGCAAATGCCTGAGATTTGCCCCTTCAGTGTATACTTACAATAGAAGTGCTTGCAGTTTCTGCTTCCTGGTGTCAAAGAATTAAATCAATTATATATATACACTCATAATCCAGTAGTGCTGGCAGGCGTATAGTCAGCTAATGCTCTTTCTCTCTCTATACAAGATTACACTTGTTTTTAGAAGTGCTTCAACTTGCTAACCATAGATACTATATTTGCAGTTGTCATAATTTAAGTGGGATTTGTTTGCTTTTCTGCTGGTCAAGGAGAAGACCATAGGTGTTCTGGTAGCAGGCTCGCATCCCTGCAGTCAGCTGCAGGATCAAGGTTTGCATTATTGAAGAAAGGATGCTTTCATCCAGCACATATATGAATATGGCTTGGAATATCTACTTTATTTACTTCTGGGTGATTTCTTAAATCTTATACGCTTGGCCTATTGATGGGGGAAAACTACATTATTTGTAAAACAGGCAAGAGCAGAATTTAAGCTAATAATTTCTAAGTTAGCTAGAACTTTCTTCTACTCAATGATTTGCATTGTTGTGTAGCCTTTTTACCAGTATGTGGATCTCTCCAAATCAAACCTGAAAGTAAATATCATTTAATCATGATCTTTTGTACAGTCTTCTATGATTATTGTTGTTATTTTTAGCTAAAGCAGTAAGTAATACAGCATATGTAGCATTTTCACGGAAGAAAATTTGTTTTCTTTTTTGCCAGTTGTCTTTTAATTCATCCAGATGCAAAAGAGGCTTTCCATGCTACCTAATGTTAATGGGTACAAAATAACTCCAGTTCTGGATAACTTTATCCAGTCTTTGTATTGGCAAGGCATGGGAGATCACTTTTGAAGCATTTAGGACAAAAAAAAGATAGTGACCAAAAATAATTCTATTATTGAACTGTGTTCAATTATACTGACTTTATGTGAATAGCAAGTGAAATTACTCTCTCTTTAGTCTGTGCAAACATCGGTTTGTTTTCCTTTAGTCTGAGTTCATTTGATCAAGGTAGTTTATTTGATCAACTCCCTCAAAATTTAAAGGATCTGATTATATATTTCAAATTATATTAATCTAAAACTTTGGCCTTGATTAGTCTGTTCTGTTAACCAATGGGAATTAACTTTCATTTGAGCAATTAGCTAAATTAGAATTACCAAAATCAGTTATCAAATGCTTATCAATTGAGAATAAAAGGGCTTCATGGAGGTATTGCTAGTAGCTTTAAAAATTCAGATCAAGCAAGGACTGTTGTGGACAGAATTATTTAATTTCTCTAAAAGCAGAGTGTTAATACATTGTAAAATGCAGGAGGAGATAAATTTTAGGACCATCAATAGTAACAGTGTTCCTTACATAGCACATCCAATTTATTCTACTTGTTCCTCTTCTCCACAGTGTAGCTTAGTATCCTGACTCTGTTTCCTGCAGTCAGCCTATTTGTCTACTGTTTTCAGAATAATTTGCTAGTTTTATTGCTTTTAGGAAGAAAAGTGAACTGGTTTATAAGAAACAGCATCATCTGAATATGTCTGCAAGGAACAGGAACAGGGAGAGTGAACTAATTGCTGGGAGGAGAGGATTCTTGAATTTGACTGAGGTGGAGAGAGTTTCTTTATGTAATAAAGTCTACTTGCATAAACAATAGAAGTCATGTAAAGTCTGTATTTAAACATCTTGATAAGCTTCTTAATATGTTTCCACCAAAAATTATAGATTAGTCAGAATTGGGAGGGGAATTTATTGAAGTTAGTAGTAGCTTATCTTTCAAAACAGGACATGTATTGTAATTAGGAATACAGTGCTAAATTCTTAGGTTAAGCAGAAACTATGAAAAAAGATACAGTTGAATATTAATGCTTACTACTGACAATGGAGATGGAAGAGTCTAAAACAAATTCTGATTTGGAGATTTTTACTCCTCAATTGGAAATATTGCATAACTATCAAATGCAAAATAGAGAAGGATGTATTTCACAGCAGCATTTGTACAGTGTATTTGAACGTTTAAGTTGTACAAAGTTCTCAATTTTTGTAATAGCGGTTTGTGATGATAGTTCGTCTGAGAGGAAGATCTGAAAACACAAAATCAATGTAATATAAACTGGTTTTTAGTTGTCCTTGGTCAAGGATCTGCCAGGTGATGCACAGTAAACAAGACTTTGCTCGAGCCACACAGGAGTTGCAGATTGGTGGGCTTTTCAGTTCAAAATGGCTAAGCTTTCCTGAAAGGAGAAAAAATGGAAATCTAGAGCATGACTCTGAATTTCAGTTAGTGAAAGACAAAAAGTAATCTAGTAATGCTGATTGAATGATAACATACAAGAAGTCTTCATATTCAGACATCTTATTATAGGACATCTCGCTCTACAGACACGAAATGTTCTGTGGCATAATTCTCCTATAAACATAATTTGAGGACTTTGGTTCATGATGACCCATTAAAATTTTATGGAAGAGGTTATGCAGAAGTATCTGTCATACACAAATTATTACTATTTTATCATAACACAATCTCAAGAAGCCAAACTTGTAACCTTCTGTGTTTGTACAAGCCCCTGAGTGAATAAAGGCCAAATGCTCGAGCCTGGCAGCAGTGATGACCAGATGCAACACACGTACAAAGTATAGGTGTGAATTTTATTAGGAGTTGGTTTGGGTTTTTTTTACACTTCAGATTTTCCCTCCCACTATCATGTTTTATTTTGCTGCATAGATACCTTAATTAATGTAAAACCAGCATAACTAAGCATTCTCTTCACTTCTGCCTTTTGCTTCCCACCGTAAGCAAACGAAGTTGAAGTGTGAATGGTATTACATGCAGGGATTTGTATTAAAAGTTAGTGGAAGAGGGAAGTGACTTTTAAGGCATCTTTTCCCCCTTTGCAGCTCCTGCACTTGCTCCTGTGAGGATAGGCAGAGGTCAATGTGATTTCCACTTTCGTATCCCACTGGGTTGTGAGAAGGTTGGAAATAATCTGTGAATATTGAAAAGACCCAGAGCAAATTAAGTCAGTCCTAGTCAACGTCTTGGAAGTATCTTCTGTACCTTTCTGGCAGCGCTGCTTGAGTGCCTACAAAACACTTCACAGTCTTTATTCCATCCCTGCTTTGACATAGTTATTCCACAAACTGCATGTGCTACTGAACTACAACTTAGCAGCCAGGCTGTCACCTGCCATGTTACCAACAGCAGTTTAGGTCTGATTACTGGGGAGCAGAGTGGGGAGAGTGTGTGTGTGGGGGGGGAGGGGGGGAATTACCCCCTCTACTGTGCTCTTCCCCCTCAACTCTGCTCTTGTGAGACCCCACCTGGAGTACTGTGTTCAGATGTGGGGCCCCGACATAAAAAAAGACATGGACCTGTTGGAGAGAGTCCAGAGGAGAGCCACAAAATTGGTCAGAGGGCTGGAGCACCTCCCCTATGAGGACAGGCTGAGAGAGTTGGGCTTGTTCAGCCTGGAGAAGAGAAGGCTCCGAGGAGACCTTATAGCAGCCTTCCAGTACTTAAAGGGGGCAAACAGGGGGGTTGGAACTTGATGATCTTTAAGGTCCTTTCCAACCCAAACCATTCTATGATTCTGTGAAGCATTCAACCTCGCGCCATAAACATGATGGTGTGAGATTGAATGCTTAAAAGCTAGTTGGGCTTTTTTTCAGTGAAGTGTAAATTTGCTTCTTTTTCTCTCCATCATTCTGAGAACTGGCAGTCCAGACGAATTCCGTGGAAACTCTTGTGGCTATCCACATGCCTTATTTTCATTGTTGTCTTATACATTGTCTAGTGAGGTTTTTTTATCTCTCATCTCACAATTAATGATAAATTAAGTTTTGTCATTGTTTTATCAGTACATACAATTTGTCTTCAGGTCTGACACTGGTCCTAAGGCATGTTGCTTGAAAAATGAATTCAGACCTGCTTGGTTTGACATACTCTGTGATAATAAATTAAGAATAATAGATCAAACTAGGAGGAGTTGCGTTGAAGAACATCATGAGGATATGCTATAATCTTTGTTTTATTTAACATCATCATTAGTTATATGGATGAAGGAGTAAAAATGGCACTAATAAAATTCCTAATGATACTAAATAGTTAGAGTTCTGAGTGCCAACTGGGGAAAAAATGTTAATAGAAAGGGACGAGGAAAGATCATTAATTGTATGGCCAGAAACTAATAAAGTGAAATTAGAACTGAAAAATGTAAGGTGCTCTGAAATGCAGAATATTCAGGAAAAAAATCTGAGGAGAAACAGTGATAGAGAATTCTAATCAGAATTTTATTTTAAATCTACAGCATGGTCTGGCTAACAAGTACAGTTTGAGCTGGGTATGCAAACACATCAGCAGAGAGGGAATCATACACCTAGCATCAATGAAATACAAGTTTTTAATTTGGGCCTCCTGCTTTTTTCAAAGTTCCTGTCAAATTCTATTATTACTTCTAGAATTACTGCTATTTATTCTACTGCTTGTATATATTTGGATTAAAACAATAAGGATGTTAGAGGTGTTAGTATGTGGGAATAGGTAAGAGAATAAAACTATGACTTGGTACATAGCCCAAACACTACTTAAGTGCTGAGAAAGGGAAACCAATAACCCAAGATGGAATGGAGTGTGTTGTATACCATGTAGAGATACAATTAAAAACAACAGGATGAAAATAAGGAAAGGAAAGATTAGGCACATTATTAGGAAGAACAAACAGTGAACTGTATTAAGATATCTAACTCTATCCCAAGGCAAGTGACAGAAGGTCTGTTGGTTTGTAACATGAAATTAAAATAAGAACTTAAGTCATACTGCTGAGAGCAAACGTATATTCCCTTAGGAGAAGGTGGACTGAGGTAACCTCCTGGAGCTTTTCTAAGAATACCTGTGGGCATTTCAAATCACATATGCATGAGTTTGTGGTTTATAACAGAGATTATCGTACTAAACTATGGTGAGTGTTTCATCAGCAATGTTCAACATTGCAATGCATTGTCTGTTTAAATGTAATAGAAAACTACAATTTGTCCTATAGCCCAGACTTCACTCTGAAATTGTCCATGCCTTCCACAATAAATGGTTTGCAAAACAGGCACTTTTCCCTCTCACTTGCTGGACCATTTTATATCCTGCAAAATTACAAAATAAGGTTGCCTATTTTCAGTGAAAACTGCCGGTGTCTTCTAGGCATGTGCATACTCGTGTAAATATTTTGTAAGCAAAAATGTCTGATATTCATAAATCCAAAATGCCCGTTATGCTGAATAAAGGTATTTGACAAGCTTTCTGTAAATACAGAATAAGTTAATGCTATAAAAATACATGCTGACTTTTTTCTTAGGCTGGAGACTGTTGTATTTCAACCACTGTGTAGCAGTGCTTCCAGGCTTCTTTTGTATCTGCAGAGCACTTAATCTCTTACAGTCAAAAATCGGACAATGCAGGAGGGCCAATATCCTCTAGGTACAGATCCACAAATCTATCTGTGCCACATGCTGAGGGCAAATATAGTTGCTTTAAAAACTTTAAAATTGTTTATTGAATGCTAGCCAGTTTATTTTTGATCCCTTTTTGATATTTGATTTCAATTTCATGAATCCATCTTTTTATCCTCTTTCTTTGGTTTTTAAGCCAAACTTCTGTCAACATTGTTCCCTTAATGTACAAAAATGTACATTTGTTCGGTTTAATTAAGCATTCAGACTGTTTGCCAAGAGCAAATTACAGTTCCCCAATCTCACTCTCACCCCTGCAAAATCAAATTCTACAAAGTGGTGGGCAATTAGTTCTCATATCTGATTGTTGTAAGTTATGTTTTTCTCTGAAAGATTTTTGTAGTTTTCGATCTGTTACTTAATAGAAGAGCCAAGACCAATTACTTCTCCTCAGATTGTAGCCTTTGTAGCCTTCAAAGAACAGTCTCCCCCACACCTCCTGTATCATTAGCTGCAGAATATCTTTCCAAAGATGATTTCGGCCTCTTCACAAATCAAAGGATTCAGAGTGACAAATTATCCATCTTATACTTGAATGCATGCCAGATGGGACAACCTGCCAACTGTGTATCGTACTGCGGATATGATCTGATGTAGAGACATTTCCTCCCCTCCTCTGTTCCCCATCAAAAATCATATTACAAAAAATCGTGCGAGTTAAGAAAATCTGTGAAGATAAATTGATTCTGAAATACAGTGAAACATAAAAGCAGAATATAATTTTATCAAAGGAAGAAAGCTGCATCCAAATGTCAGATCGCTTAAACTGAACAAACACGTATCTGGCAGTATAGATAAACTTAAGAGTCAAAAATGCATCCCTTCCCTGCTAGCCAGTGCTTGCACACACAGACATTCCTAACTGCAAGATAAGGAGCTTGAATTTAAATTCTGTTGCAGTTTGTTAATGGAAGAATCATGAAGTCATGATCAGGAACGAGGACATACTGCTCTTGTGGGGAAAAGCAGGTTCTAAGAAATTTATGGTAGAAGTTAATACGTAATACAGAAAATAAAAGGAGGAAGAAGCAGTTACATGAAGAGTTTATTTTCATTATAGATTACAAAGCTGAGGACTTTATCCAGCTACTGCTTAGGCTGACTTACAGAGGTAGAAACAGGGTGCAAGCACGCAGCAAATAACTTGTGTGAGGACAGGGTCAGACACAANTATTGGTTTATTATTTTTTTTGTTGTTATAATTAAGGGTTAATGTTTTTAAAAAAAAAAAATTGTTTAAAAAAAAAAAATGTGTTTTTCCCAGATGTGAAAGCTTGATTGGTCATTTTGGTTTTTGTTTGTTTCAGCTGAATTAAAATTAGTTACGTAGTCATGCTTATTATAAGGAGCTGGTGCATTGGAGACCACCAAAAGCTTTGTACAAAATTTGTGTTTAGTAAGGATAACACACACTGTCCTATCTTACTGATTGTGGAAAAGTTTCTTCCTTCAGCTGAGACTGAGTCTTTAGTTACTGTTGAAGAAAAATAACTCCGCAAATACATAAAATATGTAGTTTATTCCTTAGTTCTGCTGAATGCTNCTTGAATGCATGCCAGATGGGACAACCTGCCAACTGTGTATCGTACTGCGGATATGATCTGATGTAGAGACATTTCCTCCCCTCCTCTGTTCCCCATCAAAAATCATATTACAAAAAATCGTGCGAGTTAAGAAAATCTGTGAAGATAAATTGATTCTGAAATACAGTGAAACATAAAAGCAGAATATAATTTTATCAAAGGAAGAAAGCTGCATCCAAATGTCAGATCGCTTAAACTGAACAAACACGTATCTGGCAGTATAGATAAACTTAAGAGTCAAAAATGCATCCCTTCCCTGCTAGCCAGTGCTTGCACACACAGACATTCCTAACTGCAAGATAAGGAGCTTGAATTTAAATTCTGTTGCAGTTTGTTAATGGAAGAATCATGAAGTCATGATCAGGAACGAGGACATACTGCTCTTGTGGGGAAAAGCAGGTTCTAAGAAATTTATGGTAGAAGTTAATACGTAATACAGAAAATAAAAGGAGGAAGAAGCAGTTACATGAAGAGTTTATTTTCATTATAGATTACAAAGCTGAGGACTTTATCCAGCTACTGCTTAGGCTGACTTACAGAGGTAGAAACAGGGTGCAAGCACGCAGCAAATAACTTGTGTGAGGACAGGGTCAGACACAAGTGTCCCGGATCATCACATTAGATTCTGTTATTGATGATTTTTCATTGTTTTATTTCAGGGAGAGGTCTAACAGTTTTAACTCTGTACCACAATACAAAATCTCTTTTTAAAAAGGCTTATTTAGGATAAGAGGACTGAAGATATTACATGTGCTTCTATTTTTTTGTCACTCAATGGCAACAGCCTGAATTTACAGGTTTACAAGCTCTTCTTACCAGCTCTAATGCTCACTGAACCTCGATAGCTTTGAGAATACAGAAGTTATTCCAGAAACATAGAATGAGTTGAAGGCTGTGAGATTTTGATAAAANTTCAGCTGAGACTGAGTCTTTAGTTACTGTTGAAGAAAAATAACTCCGCAAATACATAAAATATGTAGTTTATTCCTTAGTTCTGCTGAATGCTGATGATTGTTAGGACATAATTGTGCAATTCTGAGGAAAGCCAAGTTGCTGTTGGATTACATGGAAGTTGCCAGTAAAGGGTAATATAGGAGTCAAGTCGTTGTAATGCAACTGCAACACTTTTATTCTGTAGTGATGAAAAAGTCACTGTAGCAAAAAAGCAGAGCATTTGGCAAAAATAAAAAATCTGATTTGTCTCCTCATTGGCTTTTGGCTTCTACTTTAACTCTGTTCTGACTAGCTGCAGGTTGGAGGATGATGCTTTAAACATGCTGCTTGCTGGAAGTAAACAGGACTCTTGCAAATTCTGCTGGCAGATGCTTATTGCAGTCTTTTGTAGAAGAAAAACTGCAAATTTTGCTCTTGAGTGAAAAATAAATAGATGTGCATTGGATGATTGTGAAAACAGAGCTTATATCAAAAATTGGTTTGAAAAGTAAAAGGCTAAACATTTGGCACCTTTGACACCCTTCATTTTTAAAAATAATATCAATTATTTTAAAAGCATAAGGACTGTGCTTAAAGCATAATTGCTCTGCTCTCCTACATCAAACACAAAAGGCTTCTCCATTTAGTATCTTCTGTGTCTGGACATAGCATTGACATTAATTTCTTTGTCACTAACCCATTAAGAGTACACAGGACTAGGAACCCTACTTTTTAAGGATGCGGAGATCTAACTAGACGGCACATTGCCCTTACTGTCTCATGCAAGGCCAAGGATTCCTATTGTCAGATGCAGTGGGCATGAAAGCAGCAATTTTACAGCACAAAAACTCCAATAACATTTACTGCGGTTGGCTGAGATTGCAATGCACACAGGCACTGCTCAGTCTTGGTTGCTTAAGCACCAGCTTCCCTTGGCTTTTTGCCAGCCTGCGCACTCCAAAGAGACAAGTCCTTTAAGGGGAAAGAGTTTTCCTTGTGACTTGCTGTGGGGTAAACAGACCATTCAGGCATAGTTTATTGCATTACATACTTGACTATGCATACTGGAATGTAGCAAAGTAATTGGTAGAATTATTTTAATCGTTAGAATTCATAGGTATGAGATATATTCTCTGAGCCAGGAGAAAAAAAACAAAGTAAGGATGTTTCTCTCTGCTAAGCTGCTGATCGGTTATTACAAAGGACTAAAAATATTCTCTCCATGGGAATTGTGTATGTTTACACTAGTATCCCTGCTACAGTTACAGAAAACTGAATTAATTTGTCTCTTTATTGCTATTCTTCTCTTGAAGATAAATCTCATAACAGTTAGCAGCTGTTTTACAGTTACACTGTAAAATACCAGTTCTGTGTCTGTAATAGCATACTTTGTTGTCATAAAAAACCCTCTATTTGGAAATACTGTAAGTGCAGAGTACCTGCAAATTAAAAGGAAGTCAGTTACTATAAGTTCTGACATCAGTCCAACTCATCTTTGCATTGATACATACTCCGCTTTGCAACAGTCAGCAGTAATCTGATCCCATCATTGCCATAACCTGGAGACTCCACATGAAATACTCTCTTGTATATTAGTATATGTGCATTTCTTAAAGCTTTAATTTAACACTGCAGTACCTATTACAACTACATATAAGGGAATTTATTCATACAAAAACATACTTTATGATAGCTGAATATACAGAAGGTAAACTTGGCTATCACTGAGGTCAAAATATCAGCTGCTGCTGTGTGAGTCTTTTAGTTCATTCAGAAAACTTCAAAGGAGGGTAAAGCTCTCCCTTGATTTTGTTGCTAGTGGTTGGTGTAAGGGGGCTTGTTGTTCTGTTCATTCTTAAATCCAAAGACTGCAAGAAGGTTTGTTGTATGCTCCCTTCTTACTCCTCAGTGGTGTCCTACAGCATGTTCAGGAAAGGTTTAAAATACTGTCTGTGGTATTTCTTCAGTCTCTGGGTTACTTTCTGGTACCTTGTCCTCTGTTGAATGGTGAAAATGTGAGGATAGGGGTGACCTTTCACCTCTCTCTCTTGTGTGCACCAGCATTGAAAATGCTTCAGAATACAAGTGAAGCACTTCTAATGAATTGCGCTTTTGATTCTTTGAATCTGCACAGCAATTCCATCAAGTTTTTACAGATGGACTCTTGCTGTAATTGCTACTGGGATGAGATGCACAACATGGGATTTTGGAGCTAAGAACTTACATTGTTTTACTGGTCAAAAGTATATAGCATAGTGGGAGCAACAGACTTCATGAAATTCACACTTCTGTACCTTCATGTTCTTCACTTATTTCTGACATGCTGCTGATTTGCCAGCAGGCACTCTAGATGGGAGTGATAAAAATGGAAAAGCTGAAATATACAGTTTCTTAAGACAGTGATATATTAATAAAGAAGTTTCTTGTGATTATGAATGTGTGATAAGTGTTCAAAGATCGGTTTTTCGTTAATTAACTTAAAACTGATTTTTACTGGTACTGAAAAATGAGAAACAAGCACTGACCATTTTAATCTTTGTGACATCAGAATATAAAATAATGCTCAGATAAAAAGTATCCACTGATAGAAACAGTAATTGGTCCCTCATAAGCTTCAGTTTCCAAGTCCTTCAGATCTTATGTGTCTCCAGGTATGCATCATTTTTGGCATATTTACCTGGCTAATTCAAAGATAATACTTTTTTCTCAAGTCTTAATGGTGCATCTTTCAAGAGATACAATATGAAGTTGTTAGTTACGCTGTGTAGTGTATAGTTCTCAAAATTCACTGCAGTATTTTTCATCAGATGCCCTTCCTGATCTATTCCTCAAAGTATTTAATCAGTACCTTGTAATATGGAATATTTTTCTGTTTGTTTACAGTTTTATATAAATAAAGTAATTGGTATCAGAATGCTATGCAGATTCACAGATTTCTTCCTCACTCATGTTGGATCATTTCTTATTTTAATCTAGCCTCCCATTTAAAAGCCTTTGTCCTATCCCCTAATTGTAGTGAATTCTGGGTACTGTGTGCCTCAGTCAGTAAACCCAAAGGCAGAGAGGGAGGATGCACTAGATGTCTTTAAAACTCCTTTCTATTTTCTAAAAAGTCCTGTAGAATACACTGCCTTGCAAGCCTTCTGGAGCAGGAGGCCCTGAAGGACGTTGCTGGGCTGGGCGGAGGAATCAGCCAGTGTACTTGCATTGTTTTGAGCCTGAAAGGGAGATTTTTCCCTCCCCTATTACAGTTACTTGTACTGTCAGCTAGATGTTAAAATGACTAGTGTTTCAAAGAAAGACCAGCAGAATAATAGCCAAGTAAAACAGTACAGTCTGCCCAGGTTTATCCAGTTGCTTTACTATTTGTAATACTCAGATCAAAATTTCTGTTAAATAAATTTATCTGGAAGTTCTTTTGATTCAGTCTTGAACTTTGGATGCAGCTTTACTTCATTATCATATAGTAATTTTTTTTATGATCATGGCCACAACAGACCAGATTTTTTTCCCCTTTGTGTGTGAAAAATTTCTTAAGACAGTTAAAATGCAAGTTAGTAAATGCTTAAGCATTTTAAGCACACTTCTCTAGAAGTACCCTGTAGTACTAGTTCCTTCATGCATGCTTTAGCAATGTTGATGTTCTTGTATGGTGTTCTGCCCCAGATTTAATCTGTTCTGTCATATCTTAAAGGAGCAGACATTGACTATGAATTTTACACATGGAATTTTCAACTAACAGGTATTTATGTATGTATTTTGGAGTGATGGATAGGATTTTACTTCCAGTAAAAGTTCAAGAAATTTGAAGGCAGAAAGAAAAATCAAGAGAATGATTGAAAGATTTGTAGCTTTTTTTGTGTGTATGGTTAGTAGCATAGAATTTTTCTCTGACATTGCTCCAGAAGTAATAAAATGTGAATACTAAATAGTCTATAATCAATGCACTAACCTTTCATGTTAGTGACGATGGTCAGTGACTCAGTTTACACGAGTGCAAATAAAGGCTTAAGTCCTGGCAGAATTAAGTTCTAGTTACTGTATGCTTATGTTTCTGGTTGCTGTTGTTGTACTCCCATGATTACAACAGAACTTAAAGCATATTTAAAGAAATGTGAAAAGTATACTCCCATGGTTACAAAGACTTCAACAATTCAATGGCATCTGCAGAAAGCCTTTGGGAAAAGCTCTTAAGAGTTATGAAGTATGGAAACCTCAGGATTCAGTGCTCTTTCACTGCCTTATCAGTGCTGCTCTAGTTCTGTTTGTTTCCTTGGGAGATGTTGAATAGCAAGGGAAAAAAATAGTAGCAGGTCTAGTATTTCCACTCAAAAACATGCTCTCTGCTGACATATAAGTATCAAACAGCTTCTTTGCTCTTGGAGGCAGGAATCATGGCAAAGCTCAGCTGCGGCTTTGTAGGTTAGTAATCCTAAAATGGTGTACCATTTCTGTTACACTATCTGAATCTCTGGAAGGAAGGAATTTGGCCCTTGCCATAGCTATCTGTTAATAGTGGGTATGAGAAATGAGCAAAGTCAAGTGGTGATGCATCAAAGCCTCTGATTTTGAGTCCACAGAAGGCTCTAGAAAATTAGATCCCTTTTTCCTGGTGTATTCATTGTTTGCCATAGTATGAATGATGGTTTCCATTGTTACATTACTGCTGTGGAGCGTCAGCAGGCATCATAAGCGCAGTTCCCCCCTGTGGAAAAATAAATGAATGAATAATGGAGGCTGCTCACCCTGTATCAATTTCTGCTGTTGTCAAATGTTCAGATGTCTTGCAGAAAGGCAGGTATGCATCCCCTGTTCCAGTAAGAATGTATGCAACTGATTAGAGGGTATTTTTTTCCGATACCAACCCTCATTTTGGAAATTAGGCAGGGAGATATTCTTTCCTGGCTTTTTCTGAGCCTAACTGCTGGTAGCCACCTTGAGGCAAAGCAGGGAAGAGGTAAGTGTAGATGAGAAGGTAGAGATGGTTCTGGACTCATCTGCCCTTACCTCCATACCTGATGACTCATCTTTTTAATGTTCTTTAAGCAGTCAAAAGTTCAGAGGAATGCCATATAGTCAAATGTATGATACAACAGATGCAAATGGGCACGAGCTTTTTGCTCTTTAAAGTGATCTGTGTGCATAGGTGTGATTTTTTTTTTTTGCCTTTTCCTTCCCATTCTTTGGAGAGTTGTTTTTTTTTCTTCTAGTTTTAGTCCTTCTCTTCCTTTAAGTGTGCACTTTTAAATTCCTCCTTTCCTTCTTTTTGCTCTTTCTCCTTTGAAGGCATCTTCTTTTTATTGAATTTAACCTTTATTAGACCATACCATGCCATTCCATCCCACTTCCTACTTTCTCTTTTATCTTTTTTTCTTTTTTCTAATGGACTCTTTTTATATCATCCTCTTCTTGTTCAGGCTTCCCACCTCCCCTTCCTCATTCCCTTTGTTGTTCTATCCATAGGACAGGTATATGTCATGAAAAGGTGCTTTGTTCGCAATGTATCTGCCTTGGGGCAGCTATTTAATGAAAAAATCAGCTTTCCATCCCATGTTCCTATCCCTCTGAAGCCCTACACAATAAATGCCAATTGCACTTTTACATAATTAAAAGAACCATGTCATATTTCTTTTTTCATATTAGTGTCTTCACATTAAAGGAGTGGAATGCTGTGCAGCGTGTATGTTTTTTTAAACAAAATAATAAAAATTATGCTTCTAATCCATATTACAGCCCTCATTATCCAGAATTTTCTTTAACCCTTCTTTTCTGTTCTGAGGCTATTCCAACCACCTGGAGAAAGGTTAGCAAAAACACAAACATGAACACTTATAAGAAGTCTAGTTCCATTATAACTGGGGATGAAAACTAGCATGCTGCCTGCTTCTGATCCCACTTACGCTCTTGCAGCAGGAGTCCTTCTGGAGTGGAGAAGGTACATTATCTCCTCAGAGAAAGCTCAGTAATTTTGCCTAGCATCTAATTCAATAGTTCTACTCCCAGCACCCTAACCAGTCATCCAGCAGGGTCTGAGTGGGCCTCAAGTGCCTTCCCATCTGCTCCAAGGTGCGCAGTACCCTCAGCTGCATGCCCTCCAGGCACATGGCAGCTGTGCAAAGTAGCCCTCTGGTTCTGCTGCTGTTTTCCAAAGGGCTTGAGTGGTCAGAGAGAATTAGCTGGCATTGTAATGCAGAGCAGGTGAATGTCTGTGGCATGGATAACCAACCCCAAGATCTCTTACAGTGCTCTAGTAGTGTGGTTGGGACCAGTCTACTTTAAAGGAAAGAAAATATAGGCAGTGTTGTTCTGAGGCACCCTGGAACATGGTCAGGAAAGAAAATGAGAATTGCTGTTTGAAGCAACTTGCAAAAACAGGATTAGTGCTGCTTTTGTGTCCTAGGACAGAAGTTCCTCCTGGGTGCCTTCATCTTTCCCTTGTCAGTCCTTTTCCTCCTTTTTTTTTTTTTTTTTGTAAACATCCTTCAACATTCATTCTTTCTTGTATGCTAGTAGAAACATCTTTGACATGTTGAGTGGTTGTCCTGACACTTGCTATTGGCCTTTGTTTTTCCTTTCCCAGGTGTTTGTATTTTTAAGGGATTTTGTTGCCTAGAGGCTATTATTTCTCAAATAATAATAATAAAAAAGTTGTCTTAAAGTACAAGAAAAAACTCATAATTTTTTTTCCATCTCCTGACTTTAGAAACTCGTAATAATTTTGCTTGTGATTATATTATCAGTTTACCAGTCTAAGAATTTCCCAATCATATTTCTCAACCACATGTTCAGTATGTCATTATTGCATGTATGGTTCTATAAGACACTGTGTAACAGAACAATGCATATTACCCAGAGTGCTTTAAGATTTACAATCAATCACATAAAGAAATGAAAAAAAGAAAAAAGAGAGGGTTTCACATGTATCATAATCCTTCAAATCTGTATACCCCCTCAATTTTCTTAATTACAGATATGTTGTTTTCTTGTTTTCTTACTCAGTATGTGGAAGGGAGACACATTGACTCTGTAGAAGAAACTACCTTATAAAATAAACACCTTACAAGGAAGTAATTTTGATTCATTAATACAACACTCTGAACTGATTAATGAGACCAATAAAGTTCTGTATTTCAGAAGTAATAGCTTGAATTATTTTTTTCCAAATTGTTTATATTTTATTGGCTGTTTATTTTCTATTATATTACTTTTCAGATTTATGGAAAGCACTTGTAATTATCATATCCTTCATTTGATGCAATGAGTATATTTTACTGGACAGCTGTATGCATTCAGTGTTGATTTCCATTTTGCAGCTGAAGACCAGTTTCCTAATTACGCTTATGCACATAGTTATTGAAGTTTTGGGTTTCTTCGTAGTACTTTGAGGTCTTTTTCCAAGCTGCTGTGAATTTTGCAGTTACATGTTAGGCTTGTGCAATGCAGGACTAAATCTATGATTTTACAAGTTACAAGTCTAAAACAAGCTCTCATTAGCTGCTCTTCTAGTTCTGAAAATTGCAACTTATCGTTGCACCTTGTATCTGCAATTGAATTCTAAGTAATAACTTCTAGCTCAATACCCAGTTGTTGTTAGTACAGAAGCAAAATGTTTGTGGAAACTTTTCCAAACTGTTGATTTAGATTTCCATAGTATCTCTGTCCTGCTAAGAGAAAGAGCAAGAATACTTTTCTGCCTGGGGCTTTTATGCTTACAAAAGCCATGGAGCAACAAATTTATGTTTGTCTTTTATAGCCAGCACTTTTGTTTTGTGTCTGAACCCAATGATTTTAAAATATCATTGCAGGAGTCATTTTCCTCTTGCAAGTAATAAACATGCCACATCCTTAAAAGACAAAGTGTGAGACATAGCTGTAATTGCTCAGTTTTGGTGCCAAGAATAAGTGGTTTGAAGAAAGCTTAGCACCCTTATCCCTAGGGAGATGTAAATTATCACAGGCAACACGAGACATCTAACTTCTCATTTGAGTTCTAGTGAACAGCAAGGACATGTCACAAATGTAGTAGATATTCATTAAGTAATGTTAAATTGCACTTCTTCTGACACATACTTGTATTTTTATTAACAGTGGTTTTGTATGCATATGCAGAAGTACTGAGAGTATTAGTACCAAGTATTCGTATTCTAAGAGCTGTAACAGTGCTGCAAATATCACAGACAAGATGAATTATTCTGGAGAAGTAGAGGCCTACATGCTCCTCAATGTGTTCCTATGTAAGGGCAAAAGCAATCGTGGGTCGAGAGGGACCTTCTTACTGTCATAGCAGTGAGACTGAACCTCATAGCTTTCTTGAATATGCTTTCTTGAGATTTGCTTTTCAAATAAGTCTTTATTTGTTCCATAATGATTTTTGTGTGCCCTGTTTTCCTGTCCCCACCAAAAAAAGATAAGTACATACAGTAGAAGAATGGCAGATACGGTTAAGCTCAGTGCTCAATGAAATGGCCTTATGCAACTAATTGATAGACACTGAGGATGCTTTCTGTAGGTGGGCAGAAACCCATCCACATGGAAACAAGTCTGCCCTTCCCTCTTGTTCTGTGTGCACAAATGAAGAGAAAACTCAAAATGCATCTCTCTGTTCAGTAGAAGTTATTTCTGATCTAGAAGAGACACACACCAACTGGGGTTCTCTTTTATAGCATGTGTACTAGTAACCATAATTCTTCTGGTTTTATCAGGAAGAGGAAACTACTAAAAAGCTCATTGAGGCTACTGGTATTAGCAAAAGACTTGGCCATTAAACCTGAGCACTAACTCTAGGGGGAGTAAATCTAGCATCTGTGCCTATGTTCAGCAAAGATCTGTATCAAGTACAAATCCAACTTGGAATATCTGGAGAGTTTATCATGTAGGGGGTGTTCACACATCCTGTTGTAAACAAATCTGACGAGTTGACCAGCTTGGAGTACAAAACTGACACAAAATTAGCTGTACATGTAGCTGTTACAGAAAACAACACTGGCATGAGCACCCTCACGTCAGTCATCAGATTTCTTTATTGGGATTTGCTAGAGAAGAGCTACCGTTGTCTCTCATTTCAGTATATGAGTCACTTATTTTTATGACCAGAGCAAATGATTTTATATATGTATCCTCATACCATGAGGAACATTCAGTAGTGCCCCCACAGCCTACATATGGGTGAGGACTGAATATAAACAGTTGTAAAGGAGGCAGCCCTGGTGTTTTTCTGCAACTTCATGTTTTGGAGACATTATAAACAATAACCAACCTTACTTAAAGAAGCTACAAGGATCCTACTGGAAAGAAACAATGAAGGAGATTTGTGACAGGTCTCTGAGCTTGAATGAAGCATGGGGCCCAGGGGCATTGCAAGTGCCTCACTTTATATACTTTCCCACCAGTTTCAGTGATCCCCTTGATTATTGCTAGAGCTAGTCAAAACCATGACATGCTCATCTATGTAGTCTGTTGGCCAAGGGCAGACTTTTTGCATGCCAGCAATCACAGCCAACTGGCTTCCACAACAAGTGTATCTGTTGTCTTTCATGAGATGAGGGTGTAAATTGCTTCCTGTGTCTAAACTTCCAACATATTGAGGTCTGTCTGGTAGCTGGGTAGGTGTTTTGAAGATAAATTACTCTATGCCTTTTTGAGAACTCCTGTACAGTTGGAAAAGGTTCTGAATGTAAATAGCTGAATGTGAAATTTCTTCAGGTTTTTCCAATTATCTTTAAAGCATATAATAGATGTAACATGCCACAAAGAAAGTCCATACTTACCAAAAGTCATTAGAAGGTCTTCACCCAAACTTTACTGAGATCTATAAAATATTTTGGAATCTAGGTTGAAGTTTGTGCTGTTACAGAAGGATATTGTGTTGCAGGCATCTTATTTTGTAACTGTTGCAGCAAACTCTAAAATAGCTCTTAACCTCTCAAGTATCTCATTGGTATTTAGAAATGTGAAAAGTCTTTTTGAGGCTGTCTGCAAAGTCAGTGTTTACTTTTAAAGGTTCTAAAAAATTAAAAGAGCAATTTAATTCTATGATAATTATTAAACGGTAACAACTAAAAGAGGAAAACTTGGAACCAAAATGTACCTATTTAAAATAAGTATTCACACATACAAGGCTTTAAACTGGTTTTACTGCCAGTTTAGGCTACACAATTAGTCAGTGCTTCTGTTATCTTGATAACTTGTCTGCTTGCTGTTGCTGACAGCTATTTAGACTTTCAGCTTTCGGAAATGCTACTAATTGTCCATGTTTGTGGCTTCTAGAAGCATTTGCTTCTGAGGTAATTTTTGCAGCTAATGTACCTCCAAGTCTTCATTGTTTGTATTTATTTTCTCTAGATGTGTATTTCCGAAGTGTGACTCTCTCTAATAGATTTAATTCACCTGAGACTGTAAAGCAACCTGGTAGCTTTTGCTGAAAATGTTACTTTGTTTGTGAGGTTGGTTTATCTTTGTGGAAGACAGAACATTCTCTTCTAATGCCACATGTAACCTGTGAAACCTTGCACCTTGAGGAAGGATGCACACATGAAATTTTCACACATACGCCTTCACGGAGCCAGGGAAATTGGGCTGCAGGGAGTTCTGTAAGGAGTAGGTGGAATGGGTTGCATGCACTTTTCCAACCACGGGTGCTCTCTGTGAAAAACCGATAGAAACTTGACCCATATAATAAAAAATCTGAAATTCTGAATATCCTCCTCCATTCTCTACTTTGGCAGTGGTGTGAAGTTGCCCCTCGACAGAATGCAAAGCATACCTTTCCTCCTCTTCTGCAAAAATGTCGGTCTGTGTGCTCTTCATCATAAGTTCAGAGGGCAGAGAACTTTTACTTACCTCTGCCATATCTGTTCAAGTTTCACCCGTAGAATATCTTTTATTTCAAGAGCAATGAAGAGCTGTCGGGCACATAAGTGATTCCTGCAGCCCCCTGCGCCTTGGCAGGTATCATTAACCAGCTTTGGTGGCGAGACCGCTGGACGTATGAAGGTTCTTGCTTGTGGTCATGCCATAAGCCACTGGCTGTGCCAGGAATAAAAAATACATATATATATATATATATATATTTTTCTGACTTACTCTACTGTGGTCTTACCACGAGACTGTTCTCCCTCCTGAAATGTTTGGGTTCAGCCACCAGTAGCAGTTATAGAAGCATGTTAAATATCAGATTTCTCAGCCTGAGACCTTCTGTTTCCCTTGCAGTCACATACTGCCCCCACACACAGGTTGCTTGTCACCAGCCTTGGGGTTACAGCAGAAGACAAAAAGAACGGCATTTTCCCATATGATAGTTTAACCAGAAGATGGAGCAGGGAAATGTGTTCAGGCAGAGGGGACGTGATTATGCTAGAAAGAGAGGGGTGTTTCCCTGAGAGTGGAAGGCAGCAATCTTCCAGGGACTCCAGTCATTCAGATCTTTGGCTCTGTTTCTTTGTAAGATCTTGTCCCCCTTGACTGGGGCATAACTGGCTTTATAAATCAGCAGTGTTACGTGGTAAGCAAGCTGTCTTTATAAGTGCTCTCCCAGCATACCAAGAAATACTTTTGCCAAATTTGTTACTGGTGAAATTACAGCTGTTGGATATAAAGGGAGTTTACACACTTTCTGCACTTTAAATCATTTGAAACTCAAGTTCTGTTTATGTAGAAATTAGATTACTGCTAGGAGGTTTCAGATCAATCTTTTTTTTAAGAACTAAATAATATGTAGAATTTGTAATTCTGCCAGAAGGACATAGAACTGTAATGACTCATTTTGTTTAGCCTTTGCTTACCCCAGAAGAAGCAGCAATGTCTCTTTTGCTGCTGCAGTTGCCTGGAAGGCAGGAACATCGTGGAATTCAACTTGCATTTGCTAACAATATATGGGAGATTTCATCACTTGTCACTGCACCATGGTGGTGGTTTACTTTGTGCTTGTTTGTGTATTTTTGCCATTGTTTCAAAAACATTTATTTTGGCTCTGCTCTTTTTTGGGTCTTTATGTGTATGCTAGCTAGTTGGCTACTTAAATCAAAGGGTGTAGTTGTGAGCTGTGATTTTTCTACCTTTTATCTGTTTTGTCACTGTCTGTCTTAGAACTACAGCAGTGTTATTAAAAGGAAGAGCTTACTTCATGAATCAGCCATGGTTTTTAAAAGAGCTTGTTTCAGCTAAGAAGCTGTAAAGTTTAGGTGGAAACAGCTTTGGAGCAGCCACACACTAGAACATCGTAAAAATAGGTACAGGAAAGGCATAGCCTACAGTCATTTATGAAAATACATATGGAATTTAAATGTAAGAAAGATTTATTTTCATCATTTGCTGTGTTTTATACATTTTAAAAATATTTCTGGAATTTCCCTCCTAACTTGTGATTTTTATTGGATATGTTTATTATCATTAATTATAGTACAGTCTAGTTATTGTTCAGCATACCGCTGTCCTTTGCAGCATTCAGGATAAATAGCAAACCCTTAAAATGTCTAATTAAATTACTCTCTGTGTCTACTGATACCTCTGAAATTATCATAGACTTACTTCAGATGTTATGCTAAATATAGGAGAGTTTTGTTAATAAGTTACATGAACTGGGCCTATCAGACTGAAAGGTAGTTTTTGTTTCAACTCTTAGGAATTCAAAGTTT
The DNA here is from genome assembly GCA_013400615.1 of Syrrhaptes paradoxus. Classification (NCBI taxonomy): domain Eukaryota; kingdom Metazoa; phylum Chordata; class Aves; order Pterocliformes; family Pteroclidae; genus Syrrhaptes; species Syrrhaptes paradoxus. The sequence goes on from VZTO01009986.1 coordinate 40,389, forward strand.
GTTTGATTTGAGGGTTAATGACTCTGTCTTCCTTCTGAAAGGGAAGCAGCTGTACTGGAAATCCAGAACATCTTTTAAGAAATCTTTTGCAATTGATCTTTTGATTGATACCTAGCTAAACTTGATTGTCGTTAGAATAGAATAATACATTATTAAAATCAAGAGGATTTGTTGGTTTTGGTTTTGTTGTTTTTTTTTAACCTAAGGAGGAAGAGCAAAATTCTAATTCACATGTAATCCTAAAAAAGCTTATTTAAAGTAATTAGAGAACAATAGTTCCTCAGTTTGCTCTTGTGGAGACCTCCCCTCATGCATTTCTCTTCTGTGACACAATTAGGAGAAAAAAATATTTAAGAGCTGGTTTGGAAGGTTGGTTACCTATTCTTTTCCTGTCTTTTGTGATCAGCATATTCCTTATTCTTGATAACAGATCAATTAATTGATCTGGAGACAAATATTCATCTGGTGAACTACTACTTTATTTTGCTCTTACTCTAAGGCCCAAGTTGTGGTCTATAAGAAATTTTACCTTTAACTCTAGAGGCCAGGGTTAAGCTCCTTTTTTAAAAATCAAGGCTGTAGAGTAAGCATCTCACTTCTGTGTTTTCCATAAAATTTTGGTTATTATGTTTTTTTAAATAAAATTATATATGCTTTCTCATTTTTTCTTAGAATTTTTCTCTTAGCTGTTCACTTTTGCGTTTCCTCTGTGTATTATTCATTCAACCTATTTTCTGTGCAATACTACCATTTTTTCCCCATGGTTTTCTTTTCATCTCACTGCCCATGTTCATTTTTCATTTCCTCCAAAGCAGAACATGAATCCCTCTTATCTGAGTTCTTTCAAATCTGATGAAACAAACTCACCTATTTGTGCTTAGAAGTTTTATATTGTGTTTTCCCATTCCTAGCTTATCTTTCACAGATTTTATTAGTGTGGTCTTGTGTTCCCAGACAAGGCTGAGCATATAGAAATTGGTCAAGAATTTAATCACTTACAATGAGCTAATTTTGGGGCCTTTCAAGCTACCTTTGGATTTGTAAATTTACAAAATGTTCAAGAGGTGCCATTAACCTTAACAAGTCCATGATAAAAATTCAGTTGACTTCATTAGTAATGACTTTTCCCCCTGGCTCTTGGAATTGAGGAAATCTATTGGTTTGCTCCTTCTTGATGCTTGTCACCCATATGTCGGTAAAAGTCATGTTTGGTAAGTAGTAAAAAAGCCTTTAGATGCTATTTTATTTATTGGGAAGAAAGGCAGTTTTTTGCCACACTAATTGTGTCAGATGTAAGCATTACGTAGTCATGACTTGTGTATTTTTTCAGGTTGAATGTTTTGAAAATTTGGGGGTTTTCAACCTCTAAGGTAGTAACTGTTCTTCTAAAGTAAATGGCCTTAGCAAATTGTTTTTTATGGAAGTATTAAGAAATCAGAAGACAAAGAAAAACATACAGTCGTAGCTCACTTTGGATTGATTTTGGATAGGAACCAAAGTTATTTAACACTTGAAAATGCTAGGAAATCTATTAAGAAGTCATACATCAAACTTCACAATCCATATCACACTCCAGTTAAACATGTGCTATGAAATAAGTACATATATTAACACACTGTCATTTTGCCTGAATCAGGATATGGAACTTGCATAGCTTACAGCTGAGGCATGGTACTACTTTTTAATAACATTTATTTATAAATCACAATTTTTGTGGTTAAAAATCAAGTGGCTATCTGTATCTGATATAAACATCAGGTGCTGGATGAGCAAAGCAGGAAATGGGATACTCCACCTTGTTTTACCTGTGTTTTACAGGCAGGTTTTGGCTATGTACCTTAAGATTTTTCAGATTATTTCCAATCCTCTGTCAGCATTTTGGAAAGCTGACTTTTTCCTCCTCCTACAAAGTCTTTTAGCTAGACTTATCAATTTTTGTTTCATGTTTTATATTCTTTCAATGAAAACCTGAATTCTCTTGTTAAAAAGCTAGCCTTCAATTTGTGAACTCAAAATGTATTTCTCCACTGATTTCCATGAGTTATCAACAAAGATGATTACCTGAAGCTGGCAGTAATTGCATAACTTTCTCACTTCTGACTCTAAACAAAGGAAAAAGGATGATCTGATTTATGAAGATGTAGAGAAGTCTATTCTGAATAGAAACAAGTGTGACTTTAAGTGAAGCCTATGGGCTTGGTGATCCCAAGCCCCAGGGAGTGTTGGTCTGGGAGACTGCTATCCCATAGAGGAAAAAATCCTGAGCACAGAGTCCTGCAAAACATCTGAATCCCACTGTGGGGAAGCCAGGCGGGGAGCACACCACTAAGGGTTGCATAGTCTTTTGAGAATATCTGCATAATGTAAGGTGAATGTCATTTTTGTGTCTCAAGTGTGGAAGCTTTTGTCATTTCTCACCATGTGATAGCATCTTTTCCCTGTTCAGTCTCCAGGTAAATTGTTGGAAATAAGTCAATGGCATTTTACTATTGGAGGGTTTTGTTTGGTTTCACAGACCTCAGGTCCTAAAAAAAAAGAATAGAAATAATGTCTATTTGTCTCCCTGCTAACTATTGTGTGGGTTAGCCTGGGGCAGAAGGAGCTGGTGTTCACAGAATATGACAGCAGGATTGTAAGTACACTGTTCCTTCTAGTTCATTCTGTGTGCGTAGTTGCAATCATGCTTTTCATGTTGTCTTTTTTGCTTCTTTTTCTTGTAAAGCAAGATCATAAGTATGTTGCCCCAGCAGGTTAAATTTAATTTACTTTAGCAGTGTTTCAGTGCTTTTCTTTTTTCATCTTTCCTCCTAAATCCCTCTGGGGATAACGAGGCCACTATTAGGAAGGTTGTTTGCTGAACTAGTTCCACTATAGCTTTTTTCTCTGAAGCTGAAATATTTCTCTGTTTCAGCTTTCGTAAGGTGATTAAGCCATCCTCAACTCAGTCAGAAACCTGCAAAGTTTCAGTTTACTTTGTTACTTAAAATGTCTGCCTTGTGGATGACAGCATCATCATCGCTTTTCCTTGATCCAGGTGAATTTGTTCTCCCAGTCTGAGCCCTTTCACCCCACATGCTTTTGCAACTACCTTCTCTTATCTTGTTTCTTATATGGTACCGTGGACAAGAAGGCAGGTATTATTTTATGGTATTTAAATTAAACAGGTTTTGTGTGCCTTAATATTGACCGTGTGTTACATATGTATTGAAGGGGTTAATGGAGTGGTTGCAGGCTGGAAGTGGGTATGTTGGAATGCTTTGAGAATCGATTCCAGCTAATGGAAAAAATGTTTTAAAAGTGAGCTGGTTCAGTTCCCACAGTGAACAACAGAAACAACATTTAATAAACCCTTCAGAAGTAAATCCTCCAACTTTTCCTTTCACCAGCATCTGTGGATGAAAAGACCACTTTCTTCTCAATGGGCAGTATGTCTTCCTGCAGTGTATTTGCCTTACTCTGTTAGGTATCAAGAGAAAACAAAAAAATATTTGAAAAGTACACAACCAACCCTAAGGTTCCTTCTCAACTGCCCCTAACTATCTGGTTTCCAGTAAACTGAAGAAGGGTTTTCTGTATGCATCTTCTTTTACAAAGATGGATGCTGCAAATGAAAATATCTGTTGTACTGGGATTATGGGGGAATGTTGCATCTTCTGTTTTATCTGTGTGCTACTTCCATTTTAAAAATTAAGGTACCTGTAAGATTTGGCAAACATAACCTGTTCCTTGTGAAAATAATAAATTTGCTGTAGTCTGGGGGGAAGGCAGAACACTATATAGTTCTCATGCAGAGTTGAGGAGCTTTCCGAAATATTTTTACATAGCTAATTAAGATTATTATATACAAATTTAAATTAAGGAAGAGGTTTTGTTCTGTTGATAAACCTCACTGAAAAATCCCAAGTTTTATTTTGCATTTGAGAATTGGCATGAATTTAAATGAAGGACATATTTGTTGTGAACCATGAACAGTCTTTGTGAAACCTGAAGAAGATTTGTGAAAACAGCCTGTAATAAAAATCACACATGCTTCATAAAACACTACTTGATAGATATCACTTGCTCCATTAAGAACTAAACGACAAAGGATGTAATTTCAGTTCTGGCATGCAATATTAATCGAAAGCCTTTAAAGCATCTTGCTGATGGGATCTATGACAACATGACATTGAAGAATTACAAACTAGAGACATCCATCTTAATCAGATTTTCAGAATAAATGCCATAAAATATAAAGTTATTTTATCTATCTTCACAGGGTCACATATCATATAGTGTATATAGCTTTGTATCTTGTTTATTCTAAAAGTACCAGAGACAGAAAAAGTTCTGCCTTTCAAGTAAGTTTAAAGTTCAGTTCATATACTTAACAAAGTTTTCATGAAAAGATTGTTAGTAACTGGTGGTTTCTGTTTGCTGCAGTGAGATTTCTAAAACATTATGAAGAACGGAATTATAGAAGAGCTGAGCATGCACAGATATTAAAAGTGGGAAGTTGCTGGGGGGAAATACTTATAAATGGATGCAAAATGGAAAGATCGAGTTACAGGTGTATCTTTAACCTGAAGTAACATTCCTATAACCTGAAAGACATTGGTAAAAATATTTTTTCTTCAGGTCCTGAAGATTTAATTTTTTGTGCATGACTTGTTTCTTTGTCTTCCAGCATATATTTAACTGGTAAGGAACAGCTTCCTTATATTATAGGGTCTAGGAAATTGTCAGCATGTACTTTGTGGTTTAAAATACGAATGTCACGTGTTAGGGATGAGCCTACTGCCTTCCAGGGAGCTCCAGTTGCTTGTCTCCACTTGTCATCTGGTAGTTCTTAGACAGATACCACATGTGTACCATGAGACCATTTTGTTTCTCCACAATCAAAGAAGTCTTTCCACCCTTTCACAGCATAAGTGTTTGTTTCTCTTTGAAAAGTAAAATAATGTTGAGATTTAAAGAAAAATGTGTAATGTGAATAATGAAATTCAGGTTTTCTTTATAATTTCTTCCAAACTTAGGATGCCTAAGCAAGGCAATGCAATCTTTCAGAGCATATAGTGCAGTTAAATTCACTGGTAGTTTCTCACTCTTGGGTAGCCCGACAGGTTGTCAGTCCCGACAGGCAGTGTACTGATGAGGAGACAAACATCGGCCCACTTTGATCAAGCTACTTGTATGACTTTTTCACATTTTATATTATAATAGTATACGCACACACAGACACACGCACACAATGCATATCTTGATCAAAGTGTCCTTGTCACTTCTCCACATTCTTGTCGCCACATAGCTAAGACAGAAGCATGGAGTGCTTCGAGAGAAAGTCAGCATCAGTGGCTGCAGGTTAATTCTGTTTCCATCTGTATGTCCATTAATTTTAAAGCAAGCAGAAAAAGGATGTTGCCAGCTGACAACCAATTAGAGTGAAAGAGCTCAGCTGTGGTGGCAGGCACTGTGTCACCTCATTCCTTGGGTTAAGCATGTGGTTGGGATCCTTAAAGCAGTTGACAGCGCAGAGCCAATTTGGACATGGATAAGATTAAAAGAATACTTGTGATTAGACACAAAATGAGCACGTACAGCAAGTTATCTTGGATTGCCACTATAGCTTGTAGTAATTGATCAGAAAGGAAACTTTGAGTCTTGCACACTTTGGCAGAAAAAGTACACAGAAGCAGATCTGCCTAATTACAAACAAACACTTTATGCAATTTTACTGTAAAACTATGATCTTCTTTTTGTTTTCATTAATTAAATACAGCTTCTCATGAAAGGTGCTCCCAGACCAGAGATTTCTGGAGTAAATGGTTTTACTTTCCTGCAGAATCACTGAAGCCCTGGCCATAAGAGTACAGGTAGCCCATCTTGCCTCTCTTTAAACAGGGACTTAAAAGAGCTCCTTTGGGAGCTCTAGGAATTGTTTTATCAAGGAAATCAAGCTAGTTCTTATAGAACTAGCCCAATCAAGGGCTAGCAGACCAGTGACTTGGAAATGAAAGTTTTATCTTTTTTGTTACCATTCAGTCTATTCCAGCTGCTAATTTCTGGTATATGTTGTGGATATTTGCTTTACCACTGCAGACACTCTTCTAAAGAGGGAGGGGGAAAAAGAGCAACCTGATTAGAAAAAGTTGACTCTCACAGGCATAGATATTGAATTACATTATGTTCACATTTGAAATGTTTATATCATAGTGGAAGTCTTTGCCTGTGTGTTTGTCATGGAAACTCAAAGTTAACATTAATTGTACACCATTAAAAAGCCTAATCTTTATCAAACGGAAATCCCCTCTTTTTCCTAGATGAGTAGATGAAAAAGGTTTTCTGAAAGGCTACAGAGTGCATGTAATTTACCTCTACAATTGAAGTGGGTGCTTTGCTTCAATGCGATTCCCTAGGGTAAATAACAATTTTAATATATTTTGAAAAATTCATATAACTGTAGTAACACGTCTTTCTAGCTGATTTCTTATGACTCTTCCAGTTCTGTACATATGTTCTCATGCATAATTATCTGATGCTGACTTATGCAGCAAATGCCTCAAAAATGTGGGGCTTTTTTTGTCGCACCTGAACAACTTGAATGCACAGGCTGGTTGCTGGGCCAATTTACTTTTGTTTCTTGCCACAGAAATCGTCTCTTTAAGATGAATGAGATTGCTCTGCAGTCATTAAGGTCTAGACCAAACAAGAAAGTTTTAATTAAAACTTACCATTTTTAGACATAAGCCCACCTGTACCCATACTTGCTTATGTTTACTGTAAACCAGACATTCCTATTGAGATTAAATCAATTAGGACAGTATTTAAAATCCAATTTAAAGCAAAGCAACTGTAGCTTTCTGCAATAGCTTTTAAGTATTTCAACACAATTTCACTTTATCAAATTTGAATGTTCCTTCTTCCTGGTAGTCCATAAGAAGGAAATTCTAGTAAGTGATTTGTTGTGAGGGCCCTGGCCAAGTCCCAGGACCACTGATCTTTTCAATAACCGAGGGAAAAACTGTTTCCCTCTGGGATTCTCATTTTACAATAAAGCTGATCAATAGAGAGGAAAGAGGAGTTACAGTGTCTTGATACCAGCTGTTGTGGCACATTCAGGAATATTTTCATCAGGAGTAGCCTCCAGTGTTGTAGAGCTCATGAAGTATAAGTGTCCATGAAACTCCCACTGTCTTTATTAATTCCTTAATTTTGAAAAGCAAAAATCCAACACTTTTCTGTCTGTGATGCTTTATTTCTGAGGAGACCTATGTGAATCACTTAACATGTATGCCTCAGTTTCCCAACATGTGCAGTGAAAATATTTTCATAGTGTCACAGGGATGTCAGGAGGCTTAGTTACGACATAAGACATAAGCTTTGTGGGAAAGTCGCAGTAATACTGAAAGCTGTTCTTTAGTTATTAACTCCTTAAGAGAGGAATAAAAAAAGAGAATCTGTCTCTGGCATAAGAACAGCATTCAAAACATGATTGTTGTGATGACTGTATCTTCCTCACAAATCAGTGTTGCAAGATTGAAGTTTGTTAGAAATTGCGTGGCAATCAGAACTGTGGATTAAGGATTGTGGGTTGTGCTTTGTCTAGCAGAGGATGGTGCAAGATCTTTAGTACTAAAAATGATAGATTAAAAGATGGATTTTCAGCTGAGTTTTTACATGAGAAGAGAAATTAATAAAGAAGAGGGAAGTTGGAATACCATTTCAGCCAGTAGGAGTTGCAGAGGAGGTTGGTGTTGCACTGATCATGACAACACTGTTCAACACGCCTAGGCAGGTAGGAGAGTCAAAAAAGAGAATAACAAAGATGAAAAGTCTTTAGGACAATTCTGATTAAGTAATTTATCTGATTAAAAATAAATTAATGAAAATTATTTAATTTTACTTGTAATTTTTTCTGTCATGTAATTATTTGTACATATAAATATTTACACAGACACACATGTGCATATGTATATATTTTTATATATGCATACACCCCTATATTATAAAACATAGGGCCACAGTGAATTCTGTGCCAGCTGAAAAGTAGCTTGTAATCTAAATCAGAAAAAAATTTAAATAGACACAGGGAAAAAGTATTTGCTAGTGTTAGTCTGTTAGCTTTCCTTTAACTGGCTTGTTGAAATGTGGCTTGAAGCCCTTGATAGTGATTGTAAACACATAGAGTAACACCCTTTGTGTTGGTGTTGGCGAAGACAAAGCTGATCACTTGTATCCTTCCTGGAAGGTAATTTTTCATTAATGTATTTGGGACTTGGTGTTGAAAACCTATTGGCATTGTAAATGTTGTCATTATTTTAATGACAGATTCAGCATTGCAATTTGTGACAAAAGTCCTCATGACTGCACAAGATAACTGGAAAGGAGAATGCGGTTTTCAGAAAGGAAATTATTCCAAATGCTGGATTTTCTGTTTAAGTTTAGCCCATCTATTCCTTTTCACTCTCAAATTTTCATATGTTCACAACATGAGAAATTACTCACTGTTAAGTTTTTTTTATAGTAGTCACCTCTAAGTTATTGGAAACATCTGCTTCAACAGAAATACTTTTCCTGTGTTCTTTGTGTTATTACTGGGTTTGTAAAAATTTGCAGTTGTAACTGGTTCCGAACAGGGAATTGCTTAGGGAGATCAAATAACTAATTTAAAAAATACTTGAAAGCATTTACACTGTGAGCAAAGTGCAAGGCCCTGTGTCTTCTGCTCTGCTTAAGACTTCATTTATATTATTGTGTTCTATTACATTAGGTTAGGAAGTAGATGGCAATTTGAATTACATATGTACAATATGTAATTCAAAGTGTTAGATTTTTAATCATCATCAGTCATTGCTAAATAATGATAAATGAAATGTATTGAGGTTTTTTAAATTTTGTGTTCATTGTGTTGTATGGCAGTGTTTGTCTTCTAATTATTACTGACTTACTACTGATTTTACAGAACGAATTTTTAAAACCCAACATTTATGCAAGTATTTGATTCTAGGTTTTCCTGTTTTGAGGTTTTGGGTTTAAGCTTTATGGGTGTTACCTGCCTTGGTTAAGTGAAAAAAAATTTCCTTTTGTTTTGATGGCCTGACTCTCTGATCACCTGTGACTTACTCCAAACTGTAGGTTGTATTGCATACTGTGAAATTGGAAAGTCTGTTCTGTGTGTGTTCTAATGGATGTGACGGTCATTAAGTATATGAGTCTTCTGACGTTGTAATCAGATGTGATTCAGTCTGTTAAATATCCATGAAGCAACATCTGCTTCACAGAGTGACCTTCTGCTAAAGAATACTTAGCATCTATTAGCAGCTCATAGTGCAGATCTGCCTTATTTGAAATGCACTAAAATAGAGTAGTCTACTGCTGTTTAGCAACTAGCTTGCAATAATTTATTGCAGTTAAATAAAGCTTAAAAAACTCCATTAAATAATTATTGGGATTATATGCATTTCGAAAACCTTTGTGTTCTACTGAAGTTACCCATTTAATTTCAGGGTTGGTTTGTTAAAAAAAAGCTGAAATCTAAAGGCACATTAGGGGATCTGTCAGATGCTATTTTCTGTAGGTGTTAATAAAACCAGATTAAAAAAAAACTGAAACAAATTAAAACCAAAAGCAATTTTACCATCTGTTGTATATTAATTAGAACTTTGTGTATCAAGGGTAAACTTGCTCTTAAGAGTATGTCGCTGGATGTCTGCTAATAGAATAATATGCAAATATATTAGATGATAGGGTTATACTGAATTTCTCATTCTGCTTTGGTTGTAGGAAATGCTAAGATGGTGTATAACGAACTTTAATTTTCTTTCTTCTTAGAACAACCTCCAAATAACCAAGGCCAGTCGACCCTGCAGCCTTTGCCACCTTCTCACAAGCAACATTCAGCACAGCATCACCCATCCATCACCTCACTTAACAGAAACTCACTGACAAATAGGAGGAATCAGAGTCCGGCCCCGCCGGCTGCTTTGCCCGCCGAGCTGCAAACCACACCTGAGTCGGTCCAGCTGCAGGACAGCTGGGTCCTTGGCAGTAATGCGCCACTGGAAAGCAGGTAATTACTTAGGTACTAGTACAGACTGTGGCACTTCTAAAGAAAACATGTAACTTGATGAAAGATGGTCAGCAGCCAATACTTCCCCTCATGCAGCAAACAAAAATGAGAATTTTTCAGCACTGAAAAAAAATAATCTATCCTCTCTATAAAATCCACAATGACGCTCTTTTCCCTTACAATACCTGTTGCAGAGTAATTGGACTTGGAGGGTATATTAATTCTTCTAGACAAGCATTTTTCTTCCTGTTCATAATCTGTGCCTTTTGACTGAAGACATTTCTTGCCTTGCTCGCCAGATATGCTATGCCTTAAATATATACTTCCGTACAGATCAAATGTCAAGGAACTTTCAGTAATACTTTTTAACTCTTGTACTTGGTCCCTTTAAAAAGTACCCATATGCGGCTAGGTATTTATTAAAGTTGTCTAGGATTTGGTGAGACGAAAGAACTCAATATAATAATAAATTTGTCCTCATTATTTTTTCACTTTTAAAATTGATAACTGGCTTTAGGAAAGAAGCAGCAAATATAAAGGGTAGCACTAGCTTCTTTAGATGCAGGATGATCTACAAAATTATTTTATAGGGCTTAACTGGCACAGAGCTGAATTTACCTACAGTAATTAATACTCATGTAACACTCAGTCAGCACTAATTTTTTGTTGATGAAAGCCATAATAGTCCAATTTATTCATCAAGCTGAGCATTTATAACTATATTGAAGCTGACAGTAATTATTGAAAATTTTTATGAAATCCCTTCAATTCAGTCTTTGAATACCTTTAGATTATGTTTTGTAGCAAAGTAAAGATAGTCCAGCTGATTTTGACTAATTTAAAACATACATGACTTTAAGATTCTCTGTTGGTAATTTCGTCCTTATAGATGTTTCAGGCAGCTCTTCAGTTGGCCGTTGGAATGGCTATTCCTTTTCTTAGTTGTCTTGGACACTCTTGTATTGCTGATGAGACACAGACACTGTGGAACAGGATTTCACTGAAGGGATTTCATCGTCATACTCAGACAATTTAGTGTATTAAGAAAGAGTTTTCTTATAGTACGAATATGTTTGTAGTGGGAATAAGATGTTTGACATTTTCTAGACACTAGTTAATCTTCAGTAGATGGGTGGGGTCTTTGATGTTTGCTTCTATTGCCATATCTGGTTTTATTGTGTTTATAAAGAAAAATATGTAGGACTTAAATGAGAATACCACTTCCAATCTGGAATAAATATTTTTTGCCCAGTAGAGTCTTCTCATCTTTTAAATGTTCTGGTGAAAAGCTAAGGGTATTTGAGTGTTCAAGTTTTGAACACTTGTGAATGAGCTGAAATGTGAAGATTTCACATAAAAACTGACAGTGCCCTACTGTAGTTTCTCTAATAGTCTCACTTGGTTGGAACTCTGGAGGTGAAGAACCCATCTTATTTGTCATTGATTTTTCCCTTTTTGGTTAAGGTTCCCTACTGAGTGTGATTCTTAGGCTCAATTTCAACTATATTAACAACTTTGTGATAGGTATCTTCTTTCATCCTTTTCTCGTCCTTAAAGAAATTTTATTTCATCTTTGGCAATATTTTAGCTTATGCTCATAGTCAGCTTTTTTTGACTTAGATGACAGCCATTTAGAGGTACAGAATGTGAACGTCAACATATATACATAGCTATCTTTTATTTCTGTGGGCTCCCATTGGTGATGGATGACATAAAGATGATGTACAACTTTCTGGATAGTGAATAGGCTGGTTTTGTGTATGTGCGTGTAGGTGAGAAAGATGTATTTGCAAAGCCTGAGGAAGGTTTTTAGTCCCTGTTGTTTTGCAGTAGTAATGGAGGTGACTTCGAAATACATGTTTTATAATATTGGATCCAATTGTATATTTAATAAAATATTGTGCCATTTGGCTCTATGTAGAGTTAATATTTCTGTGTAAAGCATTGCTGTTACTGGTTAAATGGGTGAACTGTGAGATGACAGTTCAATAATGTCCAACACAAATTCCAATTTGTGGGGTTTTTTAAATACAAAAAGACCCTTTGCTTAAAATTTTATGAGGGCCTAAAACTGTAACTTGGATTATGTGAGTGCTTCTTTCATCTTTGATGCCATCTTTAAATGTCAGTGAGGTTACTGAGCAGTGGCAGAAATTGTTTTCATTCTACTGGGGCTAAGTAAAATCTACTTTTTTTTAAAAAAAGCAAGACAGTAAGAAAATATTTCCTGCAGATTTCTGGCAGACTTCAGGACATTTTCATTAGACATTTGATGATCTTTGCTATTTGACTTTTCCCAGCCTGCTGTGAGTTAGGTTCAGCTGTTGAAGCAGTAAATCTGCTGGAGAAGGCAATACCATAGAACAAGATTAACTTTTGAAGAAATACAAAAGCAGGACAATATTAAATAACCTTCCACTTTGTTCTTTGAATTACTGGCTGGAAAACCAAAATTATGCAGATGCATGAATACATGTCAGGTGTCTAAATATTATAAATGATAATTAATTAAGTATTAGCATTTTTTATTATTATGAGTCTTTTAAGTTTTTATTTATCTACCAGTTTTAGTAATGAGTTCTTCAGTACCAGGATGATTAGTTACATTCTCATGGCTTTGCGTTCTATTAGTATCTAAATTACTGATATTTAAAAATACTTAGTAAATTACTTCTTTAAATGCTTTCTCTGTTGAACATTTGAATGTGCAGGATTTTTCTAATACACAATCAAGTAAGTATGTTAGAGATGTGCAGAGGAAAAGTATGGTAGAATTTGTAAATTTGCTGATAAAAGTAAGCTGGCAGCATCTCTCGGTGCATTTCTCAGGCAATATTTCGTTAATTTTGGGCATTGAATGTCTAAGGTAAATCTGGCAGCAAGGGGAAATTTACATATTCCACTCAATGAATGAATCTCTGAGGATATTATATAACTTTATTCAGAATCTGTGGTAATATGTCAGTGAATCAAAGAACAGCTATGCTTTTTCTTACTGGATTTGCTGTATAAAATACCTCATCTTTTTGAAAGATGGCTGTATTTTGTGTAATGGACTGTGATTTTTTTACAGAAACTAACAAAGAAACTAACATGTTTTCATAGTCTATGCTGATACTGCTTAGTCTTCTCTTACCCCTAACTTAAAGAGTGGGTAGGAACATTGCTGAATTCAGTTACTTATCTGCTAATTTTACTATGAAGAAGAAGGGAAGTGCTTGATGAAATATTTGATGTTTGGAAAATATTTCGTCATTTTGAAAGATTTAATTAAAGTACTAGAATACTTCAGGAGTGGTACAGACAAAACAATTCCTAGAATGTGTTACTTCAAAACCATTCTGCAAGCTTGATCCAAACTTCGTTTTAGAATGTGAAGATTTTAGAAACTCCTAAAGTGTGATGAACGTACCCATATGTCATTACTGGGGTGGATTGCCAATGAAGCTAGCGCCTTCAGTATTGATTAAGGTGTGGAAAGGGTGTTGATAGTTTCCAGGGAAGTCTTAAATCAATTTGTGTAGAGGCTGATTGATTGTCTGCAAAAGCAGATTGTTGCTGGAGGTTAAAGTCTGCCCAAAGCAGCTATTTTACACGTTACACCCACTAAAATAATGCCTGGTTTAATCAAATTCAAAATTGTTCCGTTCTGTAAGTCTTCCGGGTTTTCACACAGGGACTTGATTAGATGTGTTACTTCTATTCAGAAGGCCTGATGGAAAATACAGGCAGAGACTGGGGATGGAGTTCAAGTCCTGCTCTTTGGAAGAACCCATGTATGACTGTGGCCATGCCATGTTGCTGGTCTGCAAGTTGAGGAAACAGGGCTCTACTTTACTTAGGTTGTTGAGAGCGTGAATGCATTTTTAAAGGTTGACAGGCCATAATTATGGAGTCAGTATATACATATGTTAGACATGTTCATTATGTCAAACAACCGGTATTGTTTTAAAAGAGTAAAGTTGAATTAAAAAGATCTGTGTTCTTTTGACATTCTCGTGCAGTCAGGTGCTCACCAAGTATCTGTGTTAGAATCCTAGCACACTGGGCCTGTATGCTTATAAGCTTCCCTTGGTGTCAATAATGGCTTACTTAGATTTTTTCTTCATCAGTCTGGCATCCTTCCTGCTCAAAAATCCCTTCCTCTTACCATGAATACTTGGAATTTGTCAACACTGTGTATTTTGTCCCTGGCACTGATAGTCCAGAATTCAGTAGTATTTGCACAGTATTGAGATTATCATTCCCCTCTTCAAAGATAAGCAGCCACTGAAGCAAGCATGGACCCAAATTGTCTTTTCCATATCTAATCTTTTCCTGTTTTAGATAGGACAAAAGAAATATGTAGTTCTAAACAAAATTATAGTGCCTAGCTTTGTTTCTCCCCCTTCAGTTTCTTGCCATTCGCTGAGAAAGCCAGAGTCTGTGGTTCTTCATTTCCCTCCCCTGCTGTTGTGCAGTGTCATTTGCAGAACATGAAAGCTCCCCTTACTCTGGTAGCCAGCCCTCTGCATATTTTTCTAGCTGTCAGGCAGTGCCAGATAGCCAGCAAAAGACTTGTCTTTTAGTAGCCTCACTTCACTTTTATTACTTCATCTCTGGTCCAGCCTCATGAAGTAAGCAACATCCCCCACTATGCACTGCTCAGCCCTTAAGCCTGTCTTGCCATGGGCAGCAACCAGGAATTTTATTCAAGGACTTTCACATAAGTAAGGGATCACCAAAGGGTAGTGACCACCTAATGGTAGCCTTATAACACCATGTCTCAAAGTTATAATCCAGCATGTAGTTCAGAGGACAGCATGGAAGGCAGATAAATCCCATATTCAAAATGCAGTTGCGATTTTACACATCTGTGGAAAAAGAAAGTTATGCAACAAAATTAGTATATTCTTTTTGTGGGATCATCCCATTCTTGAAATTGCCACTCTAATTTCATCTTTTTGTATCTTTGTGTATAGAGAATTAGGAAATCAAGCAGACCTTGCAAATGGTCATGACAACCTTATAGAGATGGATGTGTTTTCTCCAACATATCACGATAGCAGTTATGGGTATGTGACTCTAAGTGTTTGCATGATGCTAACTGTTGACACAGAAGAAAAACCGTGATTTAAAAAACCTTTTGGTTACAATAGTGAAAAACATCTGGGACAGACTTCTGCATCTTTATATCCATTTTTTTATAAATTATACTTGAAATAATTTGTCATACTGACTTATGGTAAACTTTGACTGCCTAATCTTGTTTGCTTTCATTTAAGAAAATAAGAGTGTAATTGAGGTTGTATTAATTCTCTATGGCCTGATTCTGCAAGCTGTCGCAGACTATTTGCATGCTTACACGTTTGCCAGATCTGATCCTTAGTTTGTAGTATATTTACTACTTCGTAAATGTTTTAGAAATATTATGACATATTAATGTAGTGTAAGGAATGACCAGAGAATTCCATATAAGTGAATATTTCAACTTGTTTAAATAAAATTTATATTGTAGGACTGTTCCTTAACTGACTTAACTTTGTCATTAATATCTGTCTTATATTTGAACTATGTTTTGGCATTCTTATGCCAAATCAGCATACTTCGTTTCTGATCCACACACACAAAAAAACCCCACATAGCTGACAAAGCAATACCATTTCTGTGCTGTTAGTCAGCACAATATGCTAAATTTTAGTGAAGAATTTTTAATCATAAATTTAGCTCTTTTTTTGTTTATACTATAGTGAAAATCAAAGTTTTATGTCCAAATTCTGTTTTGCTAATTGTAGCTGTTAACATTACATAAGGGATAAGGTGCTATTTGATTAGATGACATCTGCATCTGCCCATTAATAACTAATTAATCTGTAAATTATATTGACAATGTGTATTGATCTGCCTCATGTTCCAAAAACTGTTAAACTTTCACCACTTAGCCACAAGTTAAAATCAACAGCAAGAAGAGAATGGTATGTTAAATTCAATTAGTTAATCATTATCAGCAAACTGCAAGATACTGCAAGTATTTACCAGAAGGCCTTAACGTATTTTCTTTAAAGGAAAAATGGAAGCATACTGTCTTAAAAAAGAACAAAACCAAATATTATTGTTCCCTGTAGACTACTTACCATACAATATGGATTCAGATGCATAGTTGCTGAAGTAGAGTAAATAGAACTGTGCCTGGTTTACACTTTATATGTTTGTAACGCGACTGCCAAATGCAGGTATTTTGGCAAACGGACTATGTTATGTGAAATTCCCATTAGTTGATCTAATTCAGGTAACAGTACAATGAAATTTACTTTGTTTATAATCCCTTCATTTTTAAAATTATGCTAGCAGGGATCATCTCCTGATGCGAAGGTTGTCCAGAGATGATAACACATCAGTTCCAAAGCGTAATAGATTTGAGACTACAACATGCTATCAGCATGAAGATTCAGTTTATCAACCTCGCCAACATACTGTGTCACAGCTAGAATCATTATATATTTGTTTCTTTGTTTTCCTGTGATGCGTGTGTTACATTATGATATACCCTTTCTAGTTTGTATAGCTTATAGAGAGAATATTAATCTAATGAATTTGACAATTTTGGTGTTAATAATGATAATAGAAATAGACATTTTGCATAGAAATTCTAATCATTCATAGGCCTAGACCTAAAGAATCATTGTTTATAGCTTCAAGAGATTTGTGCACAGTGCATTAATTATCACAAGACAGCTGGAAATCTCCAAGTATTTTTGGTTGTCTTTACTTGGTACCACTGTTCTTTTCTCTAATGTGTAAACATATGTTAGTATGCATGTTGACAAATCCACACATTTTGAAGTAAAAGTTTTTCTTTTACCTAACCTGGTAGTCCTCTCCCCAAGTTATCTAGATGTCAAAATCTGAAAAAAAAAGTAATCTTCGCTATCAGTGAATGACTGTACTTATATTTCTTACAGATAAACCTTCCTAGCATTTTCTAGCTTCCTAGCATTTCATTTCTATAGAATCTTCTCATTTTCTGAAAATTGCATGTTTTTGCAGGGTTGGGGTTTGAAAGCTTTCTCTTGTATTTAAGTAAAAATTCTTTGCAAGGAGGTTGTCTAGGGATTTTTGTCATCTTTTGGGGAAAACATTCAGGAGAGCTGAGTTTAAAAGAGATCAGGTTGTTATAAGGGCATAGCGAATTAAATTTAAGAGTGAAAGAACCCAGGAGTGCAGAGTGGAGAGGAGAAAACTGGAAATGACTGGGCACAAAAGGGTAGGAGTGGGTGTGCAAATGGGTAGATCACAGAATCGTAGAATGGTTAGGATTGATGGAGTAGTCCGGAAGGAGAAACTGAGAGTTGTTGGTTGGGTAAGGCAGGACTTAAGATAAAATGCTAGAGGACTAAAGACTGAATATCTAGGATGAAACCCATGATTATTCCTTGTCTTTTATTGCTTGTGTTTACTTGTGAAATCCCTTTGAATAGCATGCACCTTGTCACCTGTATGACTGACTCAAGATGGCGAGAAACCTTGGCTGCTGGCTTATGCTCTACTAGTAACAGAAGTAAGAATAAACAAAGATTTTATATCTCTTGTGGCCTATGCTGATAATTAGCCTTTCAGTGCAATCTCTGAAGTTTCTTCAAACTTGCTTAAAAGCAATGCAGGTTAAGCAAAAAAGCACTTCAGTAAAAAAAAATCATCAACACCATAAAGTTAAGCACACAAAATTTACAAAGTTAAAAGCTATCCTCTTTCTACAGTTGCATGGCTGTAGCCAAGCTTGCCATCCCAGTAAGTACAGCTCAAGTTGAACCAGAAAGGAATTTTAGCAGATTCTGGAGATTCTTTCCATCACATTCAAACAGGTGAGAAAACAATACCAAACATGGCAAAGCAAAGAAATGGATGCCCATACATTGCCATACATCTCTGATAATGTTGGTTGCACAAAAAAGAAGTTCAGCTCCAAAAAGACATATGTGAAACGAGAACCATTAAAGATAAAGTGTCACGCTCTTCAGAGCACAAGATATAATCCTCTGCCTTGTTGAATCGCTGAATGGCAGTCTCTCAAGTCTACAAACCTTGTCATGGTTGCATGTGAGGGAGTATGTAAGTGTATACAAGTTTTTACCAAGGAACAATAAGGACTGGAGAACAGGAATGACAGTTGCATCACATGTACGTGCACAGGTGCTATGTTGGTTGTAGTGGCTGTAATTATGTTAAGCCAGTGCTGTCACTGTAGTGACATGAATCAGGCTGTTTGAGTGACTGCTGGTAGTGGAATAGTGGCAGCACAGTGTTCATCTTGGGTTATCAAGGACTCTGAATTGCAAAAGAATCACCGCTATGGACATCAATAAGTGAGCTAAGGTTCACAGATCCGTTATGATGGAAACTTCAGCCTGCTTGCAGCTTGAGGCAGAATCATATCCTATCAGTCACTGTCAGAATAATACTTCACTTCTTTAACTTCCCTCTAGTTTTATCTCCTTTTAAAATGTCCAGTAGCTCAGTCAGGTCTTTCAGCAGCAG
This sequence comes from Syrrhaptes paradoxus, assembly GCA_013400615.1. NCBI lineage: Eukaryota > Metazoa > Chordata > Aves > Pterocliformes > Pteroclidae > Syrrhaptes > Syrrhaptes paradoxus. Next base: position 58,951 of record VZTO01009986.1, read on the forward strand.
CAAAAATTTCAAGCTTTGTTCCAACTTCTGAATTAGTCCTTGGGTAAATAATGGAGCTCTGAGTCTGTCTTATGCCACATTTGCTTTCTGAAATTGTCTCCATATGCCTTTTGAGACATTTAGAGCAATTGTTCTCTTTCAATTTTATAAAGACAGCAAGGGTAGTAAAAGAGATTGTAGGAGTACTTGTGCCCTACCTGTCTTTGATTTTCTCCCTGGAAAGCTTAATGTATGCAATATTCAAGACAGAACAGGCCAAGATTAGAATACCTCATCTCAGAGACAGCTTTCTTTCTCTGTCTTGGTAGGAATATGATTCCAGAAGAGCAGAGAACAAGATAAGGAATTGTAATATGAATTCTTACTGCTCACATGAACATTTCCAGTCCTCACTGCATAATTCAGATGCTTTATTCTCTCTTTCTTTGGAAGGAGGAGAACTGGAACAGCTTGAACACTGTCAGTATCAGAAACTGCATTAAGGGGCTATCAGGTGCACTCCAACTGCTGCCTCCTTCAGAAGTTAATATCACCAACAATATCCTGAGCCAAGTCAATGTAATCTAGATGGAAGACTGTGTAAGTACTAGTGCTCTAAGGAGAACAGAGCCACTTGATGTCTTTTCAGCAATACATAAGTCTAGTTTCACTCTCCTTTGGAAGGTAGATAGTGGGACAATCCTGCAACGAAGAGCTTAAGTAACGAAAGGTGTGGCAGGTTTCTTTGCTTGCTGACCCAGCACCATGAGTTATTCTTTGTATCCGACTCTTGTGCTTGCTTCTGTGAAGTGTGGCTTAGCGTTGTTTGTTTCCCTTGCTCATCTTCTTAGAGTGCAGCATAGCACAGAGGAGCATGAAAGAGCAGGCTTGGCTGTCTGATTATACCGGTTCTTTTGATCCTAGACATGCGTTTACAGGTCACAGAAGTGAACTGCTTCTCAGGGGAGATCTAGCACCCCAAATCTGAATTTGCAGGAACAAATAATAGGATGTTTACAGGTGACCTCTGCATGCTGTAGCACTATATTCTTTCTCACACCACCAAAAAGGTAGGTGCATTGCAGAGGAAGAGGTTTACTCTTGCACACCTAAAGAGAGGAAGTTTGAGGCTTTTGGCAGGATTCAGTCCTTCAAGTCACCATGTCCCAGGGGCTTTCACAGCAGATTGGGATACTGTCACGTCTGAATTGCTGTCTGAAGCTTCAGCTGCAGGTTGCCATGTCTGACTTCTACAGTCTTTCTCCAGCAGCAGCCAGCAGTGGAACAGTAAACTGCCGGGGGGGCAGACATGAAAGAACACACAAGGAAGGCACTTGCAGCCCTAGTAGTACTCTTCTTTCTTGGCTTTCAGTCTTCAGTTTGTAAAGAAAGCAGGTCCTCAGTGTAAACCCACCCAAATTCAAGCAGTTGTTACCATATGTAAAGTGTTTTTTGGAAACATTTGAATAAGTTGTTAGAAGAGGCTTATCTCCC
>VZTO01009986.1:60976-78791 GCA_013400615.1 Syrrhaptes paradoxus
AGTGCTGTCACTGTAGTGACATGAATCAGGCTGTTTGAGTGACTGCTGGTAGTGGAATAGTGGCAGCACAGTGTTCATCTTGGGTTATCAAGGACTCTGAATTGCAAAAGAATCACCGCTATGGACATCAATAAGTGAGCTAAGGTTCACAGATCCGTTATGATGGAAACTTCAGCCTGCTTGCAGCTTGAGGCAGAATCATATCCTATCAGTCACTGTCAGAATAATACTTCACTTCTTTAACTTCCCTCTAGTTTTATCTCCTTTTAAAATGTCCAGTAGCTCAGTCAGGTCTTTCAGCAGCAGCAAAAATTTCAAGCTTTGTTCCAACTTCTGAATTAGTCCTTGGGTAAATAATGGAGCTCTGAGTCTGTCTTATACCACATTTGCTTTCTGAAATTGTCTCCATATGCCTTTTGAGACATTTAGAGCAATTGTTCTCTTTCAATTTTATAAAGACAGCAAGGGTAGTAAAAGAGATTGTAGGAGTACTTGTGCCCTACCTGTCTTTGATTTTCTCCCTGGAAAGCTGAATGTATGCAATATTCAAGACAGAACAGGCCAAGATTAGAATACCGCATCTCAGAGACAGCTTTCTTTCTCTGTCTTGGTAGGAATATGATTCCAGAAGAGCAGAGAACAAGATAAGGAATTGTAATATGAATTCTTACTGCTCACATGAACATTTCCAGTCCTCACTGCATAACCTAGTTATTGAAAACAATGATAGGAAATAACAAACGATATTTTTTTTTTCAGTGTTGTGGNATCACCAACAATATCCTGAGCCAAGTCAATGTAATCTAGATGGAAGACTGTGTAAGTACTAGTGCTCTAAGGAGAACAGAGCCACTTGATGTCTTTTCAGCAATACATAAGTCTAGTTTCACTCTCCTTTGGAAGGTAGATAGTGGGACAATCCTGCAACGAAGAGCTTAAGTAACGAAAGGTGTGGCAGGTTTCTTTGCTTGCTGACCCAGCACCATGAGTTATTCTTTGTATCCGACTCTTGTGCTTGCTTCTGTGAAGTGTGGCTTAGCGTTGTTTGTTTCCCTTGCTCATCTTCTTAGAGTGCAGCATAGCACAGAGGAGCATGAAAGAGCAGGCTTGGCTGTCTGATTATACCGGTTCTTTTGATCCTAGACATGCGTTTACAGGTCACAGAAGTGAACTGCTTCTCAGGGGAGATCTAGCACCCCAAATCTGAATTTGCAGGAACAAATAATAGGATGTTTACAGGTGACCTCTGCATGCTGTAGCACTATATTCTTTCTCACACCACCAAAAAGGTAGGTGCATTGCAGAGGAAGAGGTTTACTCTTGCACACCTAAAGAGAGGAAGTTTGAGGCTTTTGGCAGGATTCAGTCCTTCAAGTCACCATGTCCCAGGGGCTTTCACAGCAGATTGGGATACTGTCACGTCTGAATTGCTGTCTGAAGCTTCAGCTGCAGGTTGCCATGTCTGACTTCTACAGTCTTTCTCCAGCAGCAGCCAGCAGTGGAGCAGTAAACTGCCGGGGGGGCAGACATGAAAGAACACACAAGGAAGGCACTTGCAGCCCTAGTAGTACTCTTCTTTCTTGGCTTTCAGTCTTCAGTTTGTAAAGAAAGCAGGTCCTCAGTGTAAACCCACCCAAATTCAAGCAGTTGTTACCATATGTAAAGTGTTTTTTGGAAACATTTGAATAAGTTGTTAGAAGAGGCTTATCTCCCGTTCCCACAGATGTTTTGTCTCTTTTTGCGTATGGATAATAGCTCTCTTTCTTTCTTTCCCCCAAATAATTTGATCTGATGTGATCTTGGAGCTTTTTCTGGGATTATGGTAGTATTAATATTGGCTCTGAGGAAGTGGAAATTTACTTTTATCTCTTCCTGAGCATTTTTTTCATTGCAATCCTGCACAGAAAATAAACTAAGACAAATTTGCAGCATAATGTAGTTTCTGTGCTGGCTTGGATTTATGTTAAATGCAGCCATATGGGTCTGTGGAAGTCAGTCATAAGCCTGTACTAAGGACAAACACCACGAGCTACAATGTTTCATCTCAGAAGAATGTTAACAGAAGATGAAGACAGGCATAAAGTGCTCACGGAGAAACAAAAATCCAGTTCCTTCTGGAGCCTACTGAGAAAGCTGATCTCATGCATCAGTGAACTGGAGTTCATATGAGACCTAGCCAGTAATTTCTGTTATCTTTTACATCTTTCCTGTAACGCAGTTGGCAGAGATTAATCTTCTCTTTCCATCTGCTTCCTCCAGTCAGTGCAAGGAATCAGATTTACTGATGTGATCTATCCATTAGTGAGCCAGGCGGAGCTCTCTAATGTCAAGTGGCAGGTGAGGGTCAAGGTCTCACCCAGAGAACCCAGTTCAATCCAGTGTGAATAGGGTCTGTCAGCAGAGAGAGAGCACAGCAGTCAGTAGATGCAGTACAATGACTGATTGCCATTTCAAACTGCTGTTTTTTCAACAGTTAGTGGTTTTCTTCTGATTCTGACAGTTAATGTATCTGGTAGAGTTTTTGTAAGCAAACAAAAAGCATGATAACCTCTTCCCAAGAGGGAAAAAGTCAAGGAGAGATAAATACAAAAACTTCAATGAGAGAAGTTGGAGCAAGCTAAAATAGCTGCATCTGGATATATCCATCCTCTCTTGAAGCTACTTTCTTAAGATTAATTGATTTCTTTGTATGGAAATGGCAAATAAAATGCTAAGTCTTCACACAGAGGTAATGATGTATTTGAGGTAGAGAATGAGAGCTCTCAAACCTCAGAGGTTTATTCTAACTTTTCTATTCCCCTTTGAACCACCAGAAAAGTAAAAAGATAAAGGTGCAGGTACCCTTATGTCTTGCTTGCTTATACTGGCCTCATGGCGCTGCCCAGCTCTCGTAGAAGGTGCCATTACGCATTTGAAAAGCAGAATTACTGATTATTGCTGTCTCCAGTCAGGTGCATTTTGAATGGGGGCCATTTTTGGACAAAATCTGGTACTTCATTTTTAGTTCAGGTGAGCAATAAACACAGCTGTATTCATTACAAAATAGAATGATTACAGGTTTTATTTACAGAAAATCAGTAACATGATTAAATGCAAAACCCAAGTTTTTAGGAGTACTGTTGGATTCTGAGCAGAGAAGTCATATCTCCTGAAATGCTGAGAGGTTAAGATGTCACCAAAACATAAATTCACTAAAATTTACATTTCTCTCAACTTCCATTCACTCAAAATGGATTTTGTAGAAGTTTTTTCTGCTTCTTGAGGCTTAGGAGAATATGATTGATGTGTTCCTAATTCTAGATGTCTAAGATGTAGATAGTACCACCTCATGCCTTGGAGACAATCCAGGGTAGTGGACTGAGGACCTTAGCAGAATGGGTAAGACCATTTGCCTGGGCTTGCTTGCAAATGTCAAATTCATATAATAACATCCACAGATTCAACACTCCTTAGAGATAATTTTAAAAAGCATTAGATACTGACAGATTTGAGTTGGTTTAAGGGGAAAGATTAACCTTTGCTCCACAACGTAAAAGTTGCTGTGCTCATTTCATAAAGTATTTAACCTGTAATTACAGAAGACAGAACGGTATTGCCACAGCTGGAGGAGTCAAGTAAAGTATGATATTTTGAGCCAACAGAGGTCCTCTGTGCTGGTAATTAGTATGTCCAGGGTTTTTCTCAAATTGCAAGAACAGATGAGTCAAATATAACAGATTAGCAGACTTGTTACTTACATGAAAGAAATATTTTAGAGAGTCATGGATATACTTAAATATTTGTGGGTCTTTTGGTACCTAAGGGTAAAAGAAACAAATGCAAAAAAATGTTAGGGATGGGGGTTTTGCCTCTTCCACCTCTTCTCAAGTCGATTTCTATTCCTTCGTCTTCCATATGTCGGTTTTGTTATATTCTGCACTGAAACAGGTATCTGGAAATAGCTTTCGTCAACTCCACGGTTGCTTTTGCCTGACCCATAAAGAGCCTTTGCTTTTTTGCTTAAGGCAATTGCTTTTTAATGCTTTTGTATCTCTTACCCTAAAAGTAAAGTGAATCAAACAGTAATATTATAAAAATCTTGTCTTTATGTACTTCAGGGCAAACAGTACATACTCATTATACAAGAACAAGGGAACGATCAGTTGAATTTAAATTGAAATTGATAGACTAAAATACATTTTGACACAATGCATGTTTAGCCTACAGAACAAAATGCTGCAAGACATCAGTGAGAGCATGAGTTTTGGACTGTTCAGAAAAAGAGTGAGCTGTTAGTGAGTAAGTAGACTGGAAGGTGTTCATTCCCTCCCTTTGTACTGGCTGTGCCCTACTTTGGTAATCCCTGTTTCTGCTTATTTGGTTACAGTTACAGACACATTTTGCATGTGTAACTGTTCTCTATTGAATAAGATTATTCTCCTTCTCCACAATTTTTTGAATTAACTAACTTGCTCATTGTACTGCATATGCTTGTGGGAATCCTACCCCTTATGCTGTTCTTCAGACAGAGACCTCCAGAAGTCCAGGTCAGAGATAATCGAATGCCTTTCATAGTGCAGCCTTCTGAGTGTTACAGCTGTTCTTCCCCAGTGGTCTTCCCGTAGCAGTCTGTAATGATCTGGAGAGCCACATATCATTAACACCATCATAGAACTGACAAGACTGCATTTAGGACAGTATAGGAGACACTACTGTGAGAAAACCTGTACTGCAATGGCACTATGACATTTGTCACTGGTCATGATGGAATCTATTCAGAAACATTACCAAATGAATAGGTTTATTCTGCTCCAGGTTTTTCAGGTGCTAATAGTGTACAACAATACAAAAGATTCAAAGATTTTGGAGGAGGGCAGGAGTAAGGTTTTTTTTAACCAGATACATTCTGAATACAGTTTTATTCTTAATCAATGGTATTGTAGCTCTTAAGATGGGGAGCGTTGTGTTGTTGTATATGCATAGGGCTTACTGATACTGACCTTTGTTCTGTGACAGGCATCATCATCTAAATAATAACATTGCACTGAATAACAGTAGCTGCTTTTAAATCTAACTGGCGAGGTGATAAAATATGATGCGTATGCTGACATACTTAGAGAAGTTCAGTAGAATTTGGCTGGGCCTTATTCACAGTTCTGTATTTAGTATGAATTTTGATAAAAGCCCTTTGTGACTTTTAACACATTGTGACATCTTTGCCATGGGATTCAGCACTCTATTGGTATGGATGTGTTGTATTAAATACTTTAAAACAGAACTAAAATTCTGCCAAGAATGTTGTTGGAAATTACAAGGTTGGCTATTTCACATGTCTTCCAAGTGTATGCAGAGCAATCTGTATATTATGCCCAAACCCAAAGAAATCACAGCCATAGATCATAGTGAATCGTTTGCAAGGTGAAGCAATCTCAACCTAAGCTGAAAAACAAAAAAAAAAAGTAGTAATGTATCTAATGTAAAGATTATACTAGGAATGTTAAAATTATGCAATAATTTTATACAAATTGAGACCAATCTATTTAAAAGTAATATGGAATACTCCTTTTTGCTTGATGATTGTTTATTTGTATAATATCTACACTTCTGGCAGTCTGGAGTTTTGGGCTTTACAGATGTGTTTATGCAATATTGCATGAATTCATACATAGTAACAATTTTCTTCTAAAGTTTTTCCCACAGATATTTTTGTGAAGAAAGTTATTCTAAAACACATTTCTGTTGCTGGACAGCTGGCCAGCTTGCATCAGAAGCATTTGGGCTTACGGTCCTGGAATGTTTTAATAATCTATCTCTGTTTCTCCAAATACACAGTTTCCAATTAACTCTATCTTTCTGTCCAACTTGTGGGGCATTTTATCACTTTTTTTTCCCCCCTCCTGCTTTCCCATTTACTGAATGTAGTAGAGGGTGCTTAAATTTTATTTTGCACAAAGTGGCAGCACAGACAAAATCTTACTAGGTGTGAGTCCTGCTCTCCAACCTGAGGAGGAAGAAAGTCATCTGCATGTTAGCAGGTGCACACCAGCATGTGGTGCTCAGAGAGTACTGAGTTAAATTATTTTACTTTCTTTCAATGCTACTGTTTTCCCAGCTGATGTCTTTGAGATTTTTGATGCTGTATTTCTGTCTTTTCTTTTAAGGGTGGAAGCTTAAGTAAAATGCCTACCATTTGTGAAATAAGGGGACTTCCCAGTTCTCTTTGCATCCAAGGATTAGTTTATGACATAACTTTGTATTTTGCCACTAGGTAGTTTAGATTTGTTAGGTACTGAATTCTTCCTCCCTAAAATGTTAAGTGCACTTCTTAATAGAAAACATACATTGAATGAGCAGACACAAAATAAATATTGAATAAATGTAAAAGTAGGTTATTTGCTTTAAAAAGTGAATTGAATTATTTAATAAAAACAGAGTTAGCTTGTCTTGTAAAATACTAGCATGATTCACTGTATTTTTGTACTCTAAAGCTTAATAAAATATTTAAAGTACTGCTTACATGAAGATCTAGCAAGTGCTTGATAGATGATCAATTTTGAATGGAAGATACACTATTGCAGATGCTATGAGCTCACTATGAGATGAAACATAGTGCAATTGCCCATAAGTCAGTGCTTGGTCAAGTAGTGCAAACAGTGTAGGCTTTAGAAATTAGCTATTTGAGTTCCATAGTTTGAAAAGACAAGGTAGATGGATATATACATAATTAAAATCATTTGTGGATAGATTATATTTCAAGAGCATAAGAACTTTGGCTTTATCTAGAAGCTGCCTGGATTTGTTGTCAGATACCATATCCAAATTTTTCACTGTGAAGGTGGTTTAGACACTGGAACAGGTTGCCCAGAGAAGTTGTGGATGCCCCATCCCTGGAGGTGTTCAAGGCCAGGCTGGATGAGGCTTTGAGCAACCTGGTCTAGTGGAGGGTGTCCCTGCCTATGGCAGGGGGGTTGGAACTTGATGATCTTTAAGGTCCTTTCCAACCCAAACCATTCTATGATTCTATGATCCTTCTGAGTGTCTCATAGGAACACTGTTTGGCATGGCTCAGTAAGGCAGACAAGATGTGCAAGTCTGATAGCGTTACACTTTAAATACTTATCACTCAGAGTTAGTGTAGCAGGAGAGTCTCTGAGAACTTTGTTAGTAATTCCACTCATTAGGAATAGAGAGATCCAAACAAATTTTCTTAACCCAGAGGAAGATGCCAGGCTGAGTTTCCTGTCATTATCTTTCCCTCTGCCCCTCTGCATTCTCCAGCTAGCCGGTGCTACCACTCTGGCATTGTATTCGTGGGATTCAAAGCAAAGAAGGAATAGCTTAAAGTGAGGAGTCGTGCTGTGTGCTGCATAGGACTATACACTGCTGAATTCACATATAAAAGTTCCAGTTTTCTTTCATTGCCTTGATGCCTGAGGTGGACTGTCAGAGCTGTGACAGCTCACATCACCACAGATATGCAGCCATGTCCCGAGTTTATCTATGGGATTAACTCCTCAAAGGCTTTGAGAATATGGATTACAGTCTCTAATAGGCTGTGCTACACCAAAGCCAAAGTCTCAGCTCTCACTTTCTCAGAGAAGAAAAACTAAAAGATCAGAAGCTGACTGTTTTGTTGCATTATTTTGTCAATGCTTAGAGTGTAGAGAATTCCATTCAAGTGCTCGTATAATGCTAGTTTCCATTTTTAGTCTGTTGAGCCTAAGAGCAAGAGCAGGAGGATGTGAAAATTACAGGTTGGTCAGGCAGCTTCTTATTTTTAACATGGAAGCTGGTATTTGAGAATATTATTATTATATCTACTGTATGGCTTTCCTTCAGTTCCCTGAAACAGTAAACATTGCACATAGAGAGGGAAACAGACAGCTTTGTATTTGGCATTTTCTCCAGGTCTATGCAGGTATTTGTGAAATATACCTGGACGCAGCATTTACCATAATGTAGCCAGAAGTGAAAGAGCAGTAAAGGTCAAGTGGATAAGACGCTTTATCAAGACTTAATGAATCTACGTGCTTCTGTGAGCCTGTAAAGTCAAAGTAATGCTGTTGTAAGATGTAAAACATTTTTTACATAGGGCTAGTTATTATTATTTTGGTGTTTGTTGCATAGAAGATGTCACAACTTTTAATGAAGTACTGTCTTAGGGAGGATTTAAACCACAAGGGCTTTGTCTTAATCCTGAGCTCAGAAACCAACAGAAATTGGGATGTGCTGTTGTGCATTGATAGATCTAGTGTGTATCCCTCTGTTGTTATTGCCAGCAAGTTTAATATTGTTCAAAATGAACTAATCTATGTAGCGTATTTCATGGGATCGTGTTTGTAATGCAAATATTTTCAAGGAGAGGGCATATGCCAAAATGTTCTAGTTCATCTGTTGCAAAATCACCTGCAAATAACAAACTTTGTTTATCAACTGCTGGTATTTTTCTCAGGCTTCAGTGGGGCAAATTGATTTCTAGTGTCTCTGCAGCACAATTCTTATGAAGCTGTTATATTTGTATAGGTTGGTCCACTGCTATGCAAGGATCCAAGTATAGATCCTGGAGGATGAAAGTCACACCAGCTGGGAAGCAGTATACAGTGCCACGTGGTACAACTAGAGGGTTTTCTCCTCCATAGCTAGCTCATTTGGTGCTAGATCTTCTGACCTATACTGTATAGGTGGTAGTGCAGGGGCACACACTTGGCTTCAAGAGGGACCTGGTTATTAGCAGTTGTCTCTTACCTGTTAAAAAATGCAGACAACTCTCTGGTTCTGTTTAGCTGTTTGTGGGCTTGGTAAGTTCAAAATTCTCCACAGTGAGAGAAGGAGAAAAATACCAGGTAGTATATGCCATGCTTGGAGCCTCTTCCAAAATAATTATACTTGCATGAACTGAAATTAAAGGATTCTACTGTGGATAGGCTTAGGGAGTAAATATTTATTTTAGACATTTTAATTTAACAAAATTAAGTTTCCTGACACAGAGTGTTTCTTAACTTTGGCATTTCTTTTCATTTCTGTTGCTGGCTGTTGTTCTTTTTGAATACTTATTAAGCATGTTTCTTTAGAGTACTTCCCAGGCTGTAACTAGCTGCTGTATCCATAATCAGATCTTGTTATGATTAAGATTATGTGTGAGGAGATATGAATTAGTGAACTGTGTATTTAGGATGCAAAAAAAATCTTTTAGCTGACTAATTTTTGGCAAACTTGACAAAAGTTTGTATCTGAGAGATTGCTGTTTTCTTTCTACTTAACCCAGGAAAGCTGTGATAAGTAGTGTGGGCTATAGTCAGATTGCTTATTATTGACTTCTTAATGGAGTTCCCTGTAGTCTGTAGCATAAGCCAACAAAAATAAGCAGCAGCAGAAAGCCTGTCCCTACTTTTATGGGATAAACTCTGAGAGACCTCCTCCCTACCATACCACATTGTGGGTAGTTCTGTTTCCTATTGGGATACCAGTGTATCACTAATGTTTGGGGGGGTTTAGTCTTTTTTAAAGTGAAAGTGCCTTTTTTCATGTGAGTGCCATGACAAGTTTTGCATCCGTGACCCTTGAAAAATAGGCAACAATAAACAAAAGAGGTATGACTGCCTATGCTGCAGCTTTATTTACTTTTATACTTTACCATACACTCTTTCTTCCACAGGCATTTCCTATTCAAAACAGGAACAGGGACGACACCACTGTTCAGTACTGCAACGCCAGGGTACACAATGGCATCCGGCTCTGTTTATTCCCCTCCTACTCGGCCACTACCTAGGAACACTCTATCCAGAAGTGCTTTTAAATTCAAGAAGTCTTCGAAGTACTGTAGCTGGAAATGTACTGCACTCTGTGCTGTAGGGGTGTCAGTGCTGCTGGCAATACTGCTGTCCTACTTTATAGGTGAGTCCCATTTTTTATAATTATCACCATGACTAGGGATGTCTGATGGGTTGTATATGGACTTTGACATACTAACCTTTAATTAGCAAAATTTTTGGTAACAGTAAAAACCACAGCAGTGATTTTACAAAAGCTCCCAATTGATTAGAGGAAATAGAAAATTTGAGTATTTTGTAAGCATTCTGCAGCATTATAGTGGGTGAATTAACTTCAAAGAAGTATTTGAACTGCAATTAAGCTATGTGGTTTCTAGTTCTTTATAAAAGTATGTGTAAAATGTAGGCTGTAAAAATTCCATAATGTAAGTATAACTTGCAGCATATCCATGGAACTCTTCTCATTTTGCATGAAGCATAAATACTAAGGAATTTAGGAATGTTGCCTGTCACTTACTTCATCCTTACGTACACCTATGTTTCTGTCTAGAGCTAGAGCAAAAGTCTAATACAGGCTTTTGATTGCAAGATAGGGAGAATAATTGTGCAAAAGGGCAACATGCAGAGAAGATGGAGACTTCTTTCTCTCTTGTGGTTTATTTTTAATTCTTCTCTCTTTAGTCTATTTGTTTGTTAAATTCCATTTCCCGATTTTTATTTTAGAGAATTTCCTTTATTTCTTCATCCCTTTAATGATTTAATTTCATAAATGTTTGCTATAAATACTATATAATTTGATTTTCAGTCAGTTAATGAGAGCAGCGGTTCTGTGAGAAAAATGTCATTGACTTTAAGGGAACAGAACAGGCTCTTTCTGTGTGTGTAACAACTTCTGTGTCTTTGTCCAGGTTACAGATTTTTTTCACTGCTGAGTTTATAAATGGTCTTCAAAGACTTTCTTGTAACTGATTTCTTAATTAGAAGTTTAAGTCACCACAGTTACAGAAATGTAAGTGTAAGGGTATGGGTTTGGGTCTTGGTTGCACTCAGATTCAGTTCTAAGAAGTCAAGGAAAGAAAATAGAAAGAGTCAATCTCTCCTTCTCTCCCTCCTTTTAAAAATCAGTGTAAATTAATAATAAATCCTAGAAGGCCTTATGATCCTTAAATCTTCATTGCCTTTGTTGAAACAGGCTTGCTACATTTCAATCCAAGGCACAGAGTAATCTGTATAAAGCCTTTGAAGTAGTTCTTACTGGGCTGAAGCTCCTGTGAACAAAGCAAGAAACTGGGTTGCTGAATAGCTAGGGAAATTCCTCTTCTGCCCTGACAAAGCAGAGCTCCCTGAGTGCCCTTTCCACCTCAGCTGCCAGCCCAAAGAGCAAAAAGCATGCATCCAAATGTGGGGCTTGCCACTGCTGTCCAGCCCTTTTGACTCGTCGGTGATTTTTTGTGTGAATGTGCACAGGAGTATAAAGGTGTGATTTAGAGTTAAGCTTTGACACTGCATCTTTTTTAAAGTGGAATTGAAATAATCCCATTTATAAAACACATTAATTGCACTCAGTCTTCATAATATTGCCTCATAAGTCATCAGGAGCAAACATCTGCTACTAAATAAATACATAAATATGAAAGAAGGAATTCTGTATAATGTATCACACACAAGAACTGGGAAAAACAGCCATACAGATAGTAAAATATTGAAGACCTGATTCTGAGCTGAGTTCTACACTTTGCTAGCCCCAAAGAGCCGGATTACTTAAGAATCTGAGGGGCACAAGAAGATAGCTGTACCAGATTATTTCTCCCACAGGAACATTAAGAAATATAAGCATATCTAATGTGCCTCTGTTCCTGTATTCAGGAGAAAGAGACAAACTTCCCAGTGAGTGAGATCTTTCAGCTTCACACATCATTTATTCACATACCCCATAAAAAAAAACCCCAAATATAGCTGTACAACTTTTCATGGGCACAGGCCAGCTCGCATCCTTGCTGAAATAAACAATGCACCAGGGCCTTCCTCTGCCCATAGTCAATAGGGAGCTCTTTGCCTACTGGTGATATTACACATATTTCAGCTAACTCAGCAATCTAAATGTAAAATCCAGCACTCAGGGACACTCTCTAGAGAACTTTGGGTCCATAAAACCGTGAATGGATTGCACTCATTTGTGTGTGTAGTTTTCCCATCTCTACAGATGCAATATCAGAAATACTCTCCATTTAATAGGGCATCCAAGTATAAATTGGTGGAAATCATTAATGTAAGATAGAAACAGTCCTTGATCTTTGTTAACCATTTCACAGCATAGGTGTGAAGTGGAAATGACTGAGTAGGAAATTGGTCATAACATAAAAAGTTGAGAAGGACTGTGGTATCATGTGACCTCTAGCATCCTGACATGCCTCTGACACAGTGGTCTGGCTCGTCTGCTGAGGTTTGCAGCAACTGGTGGCATGTCACATTCGTAAAGCCGTTTTGAGACATGTTTTGAACTTCACAGAGAGACATTGCCACAAGCATGAAAATGCTACAGCTCTTGCTGCAAAAATATGCCAGTACACATTGATAAGGATCATAGTGTGGCTGATGTCCACAATGTGAATGTGGTGGCTGTAGACTGAAGAACTAATGAGACTTCTCGTGCAGTGAACAGTGGTGTAACCAGGCCCTTCTCAGAGAGGCAGAGAGATGAACATGTCAAGCTCAGGCTTATTTTAGTTGCAGTGGATATATGGGGGAGAAAAAATGACTTCATATCCCACTGCCTCTGCTCGGGCAACGTAAGGCAGAAGAGACAGTTTGCTAGACTTCATGTCGGCTGCTGCAGAATTGCTCGGTCCATTACTGCTCCATCAATTAGCCCAGACAGAGGAAGGAGCTGGATCAAGGGCCTGGTCTGTCTTGCACTTCTTCCATCACTCTGACAGGAAAGACTCCTACGTTTACAAAGTCTGAAAAGAGGAGGTGAGAGCAGAGGATGTCAGCATGGGGGGAGACCAGGACAAATGCTGTATTGTAAGGCCACTTAATGCAGTCTTGGGAGTCACAAGAAATTGACAATGTTATTTCAGTCTAAAGGAAAAAAAGTCTCAAGTCCAGCCTCCCCTCATAATTCTTGCTTTTCTAGCCCTCTCTCAGCCATTTTGCAGTTTACAAAATGTTTAAGTTTACCATTCATGTCAATGACACCTTCTAATTTCTAGAGAAAATAGAAATGAGTTGTGAGAAATGTTGGTCCTTTGTTTAGAGGCTTCAACTACTATTAAATGGCTGAGAAACAAGGAATTAAACAATAGAAGCATCCAAGTGCTGAACCAAAAGGTAGTGCAGCAACAAACAGAAGAGCTGAATTAAAAAAACAGCTCTAGTTTAGAGGAAAGTATTCAAATAAAAGCTCCCTGAAATAACAAGTTAAAAATATGGAGAACAAAGAATAGATACTGCATCATTTTGGGCTCAAGATTACCCTTAAACTTCTAAAAGCTGCTTGTTTGCTTAACTGCTATCCATAATCAGATTTGCAACCAAGGAAGAAGACAACCAATTTTTTTTCTGACATAAACATTTTAGAATCATTTTCCTAGGAAGAAAAAAAATTATTATTTTTATTTAATTTAATTAAGCCATGAAAGAGTACGAAATACAAAGTTGCCTTAATTTGACCTCTTTCTGTATACACATTAACAGTTTTACCCAAACTTTGTACAGGGAGCCTGTGTGAGAGACAGGAGAGTCCAGCTTTACAATGTGCAAGACAAAACAGAATTATGTTCTTCTCCTCATGGCTTGCTGTCTCATTCAGCATCCATCATTTGCAGTGAATGAATGAAGGGAAGGATTCCTAGAGCAACTTGTAGGTCAAACATGAGCTTCAAATCAAAGTTTTGTATGTAACCTCCATCCTTCACTTGTATCTTTTGGGATCTTCTCTCTCCGCTCTTGGTTTTATTAAGAGGAGGAGTATGCTTTTCTTGGGTGTTTTATTTTTCTAACAGAAAAATGTGCTGTGCAATTACAGATAACTACATCAGTCAGGAGGACGTGTTAGCAGTATGTTGTTGCATAGCACAGACTCTGACCAGCTATATTAACAGATTGATTGGTACTGTACGAGTTATTTCTTCTTTAGCGTGGATTCAGCAACTGGGTGAAATTGATGAGAATTTGGGGACATTGGGGCCCCTCTTTGTTCCTCAGGAACTGCTTTGGCAATTGGTTCTCCATTGCTAATGGCACTATCTTGACATTGTCTAGGTCAACACAAGAGGTGAGTGCCATTTTCACTGTGTGTGGAACCAAAGAGGCAAGCAGTTTTCCTCAGTCAGTGCTGGAATTACACAGCACCGGGTTCAGTCAGCTAAGCTTGAAGAGTTATGCACTGAAAGATCGCATGCATCTGTCATGAATGTTGTCTTGTGTCTACAAAACAGGTTTCTATTAACATAAAACATTCTTTGAATACACAGTGAGACCTGACCTATTCAGTCAGGCCTCTGCTGTCTTGACTTTTTCAGATCAGTGTCGTGCTTCCAAGTCTGTTGAGCATTTTACCCTCTGTGTACCTTAGGATTGATAATTTCATTAGCCGTAGCTCTGCAGCCAGTGGTCAAGACAAGAGTGTACACCAGCCAGCTATTCCTTGTGACAAAGCAAATATTTGAATACCAGTGATAACAGAAGGACATTTCTTCTGGAGGGGGGAGGAAAAAAAGGAATTTTGTTTAATTAAAAAGGCCACAGGACTATTTTTGTCACTACCGCTTGCTGTGAACAGTAAAGCAAATCCATTTTGGACAGAAAAGAAAGCTAACATTTAGACTTAACAACTGAAACATCTTGTGGGAAGACATATATTGTGGTTTGTATTTCCTTCTATGAGAAACAGTAGAAAAACTGCTGTTCTGCTGTAACACAGAGAGGACCGTACGGTCATAAAGCAAATTCCAAATGAAATGTGAATGGAAAAGAGATACCAGACTTGAAAGCTGCATTTGATAATTACAGATAATTAATATTTTCCACATTGTTATAAAAACAGATACATTGTGCTTATTCTGTGGTTATTATATTGTGCAGTCATGCTTTTTGCCCATCTGAAAATGTTACTGTTTTATTGTTATCTCAAGATACTTAAAGTAAGCTGAAATTTTATATGCTAGTAGATTTCTAATAATGGACAACAATCTTCAGAGTTATTTCAAAAACTTATTGAGAATAATAACAGAGCAACTTAAGAGGTTTTAAGTTAGAAAGAGAAGAAGGAGGTGGCCAGGAAAAATAGCAAACAAGTTTCATCATTAGAGGAGACTGACAGAAGAGTGCAGGGTGTGAAAATTACAGCTGAGGGTCAATCAGCTATCCTGCAGGTGAGTTTTAAGTACTCCTTAAAAATTAGAAAATTGTCTGTATCTGCAGACTGAGCTTATCTTTCCATGTCTTAATTTCTGTTTCCATGTTCTGTTTGTTTTCTGTGGTTCTCCCATATTGCTCAGGATTTAGTGTCACATCTGGCATTCACATCTGTTCCCAGATTGTGGAGGACCAGATACCTTTCTTGTTGGGCTCAGTGGCAGAAGTCATACTAGGGCAGAACCACCCTCTCCAAAACTGATGGACTTAAAACTGTGGCAATAATAGAACTGAATTTTTGTGACTGAAGCAGTGACTGAACATACATCTAATCAAAAGGAATCTATTTTACTTTATCAATAAAGAACAATATAATATCTCTTTTTTATTGCAATGCCAAGTTAACATTATTCTGCTGTTTGTAAAGCTCAATTACTGCCAAGAATGAGAAAAACAATTAATAATGCCATTTAAATGGAATTTTTATTACAATACCCAGCATAGGTATTGTAATTAACGGGCATGAGGCAGAATATACTTTAGTTGGCATTAATCACCTTTACTTCATAGTGTGTTTAGAGAAACTGTTTTTCTCTTTGACCTGCATTTAATTTTGAGTATTGTAATGCTGTTATCACTGAGAGTTTCATCAACTTTTGTTTTTTCCACATTGTCTCCCCATTTCTGTCTGCTTCCCTAGATTGTGCTGGAACCTTAGCTATGACTGAAGCTTCACTGAGGTGTGTGGGTTGGAAATATGTTCCCTTGCTCCCTTTCTGCAGATGTGCGGCAGATTTTTACAGTTTGCCAGGTTTATGCTCTCACCCCATTTCTCTTTCCATCAGTTTAGAGGCATTGAGGTAGACTAATACATTTATATATCTGATTGTAAAAATCAGAAAAAAAAAATCAGAAAATTTGGCCTTCCCCTTGGTCTGTTGTCATCATTTGAAGAAAGTGCTCTGAGATTTTACAGTTTACCACATCCGCATATCACAGTGTGTTCAAGCTACCATCCAAAACTCTATAGCAGGGAAACTTCTCTTCTTTGAACCTTTCTGTGAAAGCAATCAGCTATCTAAGCATGGCTTCTTAGTGTTGTCTGGTTATACCAAGCACTTTGAAGAACCACATCAGTGTCTCCTGTTTTTCTCAATGTGTGCTTATATCTGGAGCTGTGAAGGCAGTCAGTGTCTACAGCAATACAGAAAGTACATGACTCCTTGCAAAGTTGTAGGCAACTCCGCATTTTAACAGTTCATGGGGCTCTGGGTGTCTCTAGCACGTTTGGAGGCAACAGCAGTATTCCCTGCCATCCTTTCTTTTCCCAAATTAAAGGTTTCCGGTATCAGTTCAGGCTTGGTGGAAGGTGGAAGTGGCTGCCTCTTGAAGTAAGAAGCTGCAGATTAGGTACATAGTGATATCTTGCTTCTGTTCAGAACGGACATTTCCAGGTCTCACTCAGTTCCAAACGTCATGGGCAGCCAGAATCTTGTTGCCTCTCATGGCAACACCATGTATTGGTGCTGGGGCTCTGCCTCTCCCGCGTGTATGGCTCTGCTCTGCGCCTGTCAAAATCTGGTTCCTTGTTTTAGACACCAGTGCCACATGTTGCTCTTCTCTGACAGAAGAGCAGGTATGTGGTCTAACTGCAGGGTAGGACCAAAGGGTGTGTAGTCTCTTCAGCTGGGCCTTCAGTGTGTGGTCATATAACTGGTGAATGCAGTATAGCACAATTATTTAGCAGGTAGATTAAATTTCTGAAGGAATTAGCATGCTGAATGGACCTTGGGAAAGTTCTTGACGTCTGAAGTACCAATCTCCTAGTACATTTCAGTACTTTGAATGATCTTTAAAAACAGAACTATAAAAGCTGGATAATTTACATTTTTAGGCTGTGCCTTAGACATCGGTTCAGGCAACTCCTTTCAGTCATTTCTGATGTGTTTTTTTGTAAATGGCAGTATTCAGATATGCATGTAACTGTGCATGCTGTTTTTATGTTTTAATATGAAGCTTCATATAACAGCTAGTAGTTCCATGACTTTCTGCATTGCAGAGATTTTTGTCTGTATCTAACATGGGATAAGTTTCTTTTCATCAGTATCCCATAGCCATGACTTTTAGATACCTGTATGAATTTTATATAATGTTTACAGCGTTGCTCATGAGCTCATTGTGCCTCCTTAGTGTGGCAATATTTTGTAAACAGTAATGTGATATGTTATGTTTACCACATCTTTTCTTTCAAGACTGGGAGAAGGAGAATGACTAGTCAGAAAATGAAGTTGTTACACTTACCGCCTTATTGGCCTGTATTGGGCTGAAAATGTTTTTATCATCTTGCATTGAAATGGTGCAAAATCTAAACATGTTGAACATCTGTGTCTTGAAGCATGAACATTAAATATACTTTCTTGTCTCTTGCAAGAACCATTACAGATAATGCCTTCACTGGATGTTTTTCAAGCAATGATCTTGTTACTATGTTTCAGACTAAGTGCAAAGCTTAATATGTTTACTGTTTCAGGAGTGCATGATGCTAATGTTTGATTGGTGGTGTGGATGTCACATGCTATTATTGTTAGTGGCCCTGAGAGCAAACCATTCATTGAGAAAGGTAATCCTCACACAGGAGGATGTAGGAACAGGTAATTGGCAGTCAGGAGGTTAAAAAAGACTTGACAAGATTTCAGGGGATTAAAAAA
>VZTO01009987.1:8764-25743 GCA_013400615.1 Syrrhaptes paradoxus
AAGTGATTGCTGCCTCTAAATTTATGAAATATGACCAGTGAAGGAAGCTGGTGAATCCTAACGTATAAGTTGTTCTTTTATTTAAGGAGAACCACTGGTCTGTGAATGACCTTGTCCTCTGTTGCTGTTATCTGCCCAAACTGTGTTTTTTTCTTTTTTACAATAGTTTGCATGGCACTAAATGTGCTATCCGCTGTGAAGAAGGAAAATACCATAATGGTAGAGAATGTGAACCATGCCACCGTTCCTGTGAGACATGTGCAGGTACTCCACTGACATTTATGTGCATCATTTCCTTTCCTCTGTTTTTTTAACTCTGCTTTTATTCTACTCTATCACAGTTACACTATCACATGATTGTTTACATGTAAAAAATTAATTCTCATTATAGTTCTTTAGTATATTTTAAATACAGCAGACCTTTCAGCTAACATGAAAAGCAAAGTTTTCTGACTGAAAGTGTGGATATACTCCTTTCTTTANATGTAATGCTGTCTATTCTAACCATGCACCTTTATTGTTTGATGCTACTGTTTGAAAGAAAGCAAGGCAGGTAAAACATAGTCTCTAAATTTATAAGAGTTTGCTACAGTTAGAGCTAGTGTCTGTTAGGCAATAAAAGGAACTAGCCACTAATATAATGTATTTTCTGTCTGGCTTAAGGTGCTGGAGTAGATGCCTGTATAAACTGCACACAGGGTTATTTTATGGAAGATGGAAGATGTGTCCAGTCTTGTAGTAGTGGTTATTACCTTGATCACTCTACTGAAAGCGGATACAAAAGCTGCAAAAGGTATGATCGGTGGCTAGTATATGTGTCTGATGTTTGGAAATGTATTAGCTATTACTGTGTTGAAAAAGATAATACTTATGAGAACAAAAAACACTGCTGAACTCAAAAACCAGGAAAAACATATTGCATACTAATCAAATGAAGGAAAAGTAAAGTTTTTTATTTTAATCTGAGATATATTCATGCAGGTCTTTTTTAAAAATGGTTTAATGTTTTTTCTTGCATATATAAGCATCCCTCCGTTTAAAAAAGCCTGTAGTGAGAATCTAAGTAGATATGTATAGAAATGTGAACTCTACAAATCTGGCAGAGGATCAACATTTATCAGTAACAAACCAAAGCAGTCAAACTAGGCTTTTTTAATTGCAAGTTAATACTATTCATAAGGACCATTTTTGGTCTTCAGCTGCATATTCACAGACATGGCACAAGTATATTTCCAGACTGCTGTCCAGAATAGCTTACCTGACTCATTGTACAGATTGGTGGATAAATCTTGGCCAAGGCTGTGCTGTGCAGTGCAAGGATGATCAGAGGGCTGGAGCACCCCTCCTGTGAGGACAGGCTGAGAGAGTTGCGGTTGTTCAGCCTGGAGAAGAGAAGGCTCTGGGGGGACCTTATTGTGGCCATACAGTACATGAAGGGGGGGCTACAGGAGGGATGGGGAGGGACTTTTTACAAGGACATGCAGTGGTAGGACAAAGGGTAATGGATTTAAATTGGAAGACGGCAGATTTAGGTTAGATATTGTGAAGAAATTCTTTACTGTGAGGATGGTTAGACACTGGAACAGGTTGCCCAGAGAAGCTGTGGATGCCCCATCCCTGGAGGTGTTCAAGGCCAGGCTGGATGAGGCTTTGAGCAACCTGGTCTAGTGGGAGGTGTCCCTGCCAATGGCAGGGGGGTTGGAACTCAATGATCTTTAAGGTCCTTTCCAACCCAAACCATTCTGTGATTGTATGATTTTTTCCTAATCCAACCTTTGTTAAACAAATACCATTTGTTGCTTTTTGGAATCCTTTATTATTGACTCACTTTGAGTTCAGGGCAGGAAGGGAATCACCATGTGTTACAGTTTTCCACACAAAAAAATAATTGATACATGATGAATATATGATGGAGCCAGAAGGGTGATGAAAGGTCTGGGCAACAGGTCAGTCTTGCTGTGTCTTTATCACATGCTTTGCTGGTGTATGTACACATGATCAGTTTAACACTTTTGTTGATTACTTCTGCATAGTTCCAAAATGCTAGAATAATGCAGCTATTTAGTAAAAAAGTGTGGATTGAAAGTGCTTGGAAGAAAGAAGCAGGACTGGGTTGAAGGGGAAGTTAATTATTTTTTAGTGTTACTAGAGCAGCTAGTACCTCTAGAAACAGCAAACAAGCCCTTTGGAATACAGAAGAGGTCTCCTAGGAACTCTTGTATTTGGTGAAGCCATAAGACCAACTCCTGACATTGTCTTTCAGGTGTGATGCCAGCTGTTTGGATTGCAGTGGTCACGGAGACAGAAACTGTACGAGCTGTCCAAGCGGCTATAACCTAGACCATGGTGTCTGTGTAGTGGGAACAGTCTGCAAGGATGGTGAGTGCAGATCTCTGAAAAGATCTGGTTGACCACTGCCAGCTTCTTTTACATGTGTTGGGTTGGTAGGGTCTTTTCTTTTCTTACAATCTTGATTTGAGGTCTGCATTACTTTTTAATCTTTTCATGTTTATGAAAAGGAGAAAACTACATATGAATGTGTTAAAAAAATCAGTCACATCCACTTTACCTGAATTTTCCTGAAATAGTTTTCCCTTCTGCCAACAACCTAATTTTACTTCCATATCTGTTTTTCAAAAGCCATTGCTTTCAAATGATTTTTATATGGAGACCCTAGTGTACTCAATAGAATCACAGTTATCTATTTTACCACTTTAAACTGTGAAACTGATGGTAAGTAAAAAGGATTTTAAGTGCCTGTGGTATTACTTGAATTATATGAAAGGGTAATGAGAACAAAAGAATTCTGAAATATGGAGCACCCAATTTATGGTGGAGATTTGAACTTCCGAAAAAAAATTTGTGGCAACCAAGATAGCATTCTTACTGCTGTGATTGGCTTAATTATTCACTAATATTCATTCCTTTCAAATGTCACAATTACAGACACTGAAGTAATATTGTGCTTCCCTAAAAGTGATACTATGTCAATTACTTGTAGACACAGCCCAAAAAATGCAGCCCAGAAGTAAAATCATACCAGAACAAAGCCCATTGTTAAGCCAGGTGGAAGCCACTTAACATCAGATGTACAAAAAGCTAACAATGACTCTTGGGTCCAGCTTATTTATGCCAGATTTCATAAGAGTTTCACCAAAGACCTTAAAAAAAAAAGAAAAAAAAAAAAGGGTGCTGGGTTGAATCTTGTTTCTGTGGACCTTTACAGCTCCTGTTGCAATTTATGCCTTCAAACTTTGCAGAGTATCCTGTCCATCATAAAGTTACATTACAGGTATGGGTAAACCAGTCATGAGACCTTTTCGCATCAGGACATTAGCACATGTTTGCAACATTCTAGGGTAGCCAAGGAAAGTCTACAAGGGGTATTTTTTCTGTTAATTTATGAAGTGTAGAGGGTCTCATTTCGTTGCCTGACAATCAAGCACTGGTTACTAGTGTAACTCATTCTATAGGATTTGCATTTCTGTTGAGAGTGTTTTATTCTTTTTCTGTGGTTTGACTGGTTTATTCTTTTGATTCATAAAAATTGAGAACAAATTCCTTTGCTGTAAATATCACTGTTTTCTAATTATTCTCTTTCTAATCTTTTTTTTCCTTTTCACAAATGGATACCAATCATTTCCTGTTGGACCACACAATATCTCTTCCTGAAAAAAAATAAAAAATGCTGTTGACTGAAATTCCTTTTGATGGACCAAATTTCCTACTTGCTACCTGCTCCTGAATGGTCTCTTCAACCAAATCTGCCTGTCTGACCAATTAAACCTTCCTCCATTGTACACGCCATGCTCTCCAAACCTTCAACCTCCCCTCCTTCTCTTGCTGCTGCCCTTCGGAAGCCACGGAAGAGTCCTGGGCCGAGGGAGGATTCTGTATGCTGGTCAAAAAGAACAATCTCTGCCAGCGGAAAGTGCTTCAGCAATTGTGTTGCAGAACATGTACGCACAAGGGGTGAACTGACACTTCCCAGGATCCTCCTGTTCCTGTAGACTTATAGATTAATCCGTATTATTGAAAAAGGAAAAAAGATTTTTAAAAAAAAGAAAAAAAAAGAAAGTCACCTCTCTCTCTCTTCCCCCCTCCCCTCTTTGTCTGGGGAGATGGTGAACTGTTTGTTGGAACTTAAATAGAAAAACTACAACACGCCTACCTTTCATAACTGGGTGTCTAGAGCTGAGCATCCAGGATCACAGAGTCAGTATTGTGTGACCAAAGCATTTGATGCCAAAATTAACATTTAACTCATGATTTGATTTCCTGTCAACCTTAGGATTATTCCTGTTTTTTTGAAGGTCCTTTTTCTTCCCTTTTTTTCCTGCTTTTTTCCCCTTCAAGATGTTTAAAGAGTATTTCAAGAATACAACACAAGTTTACATGGATTAAAACTAAACAATACAAAAATGTTTGCGTAAGTCTTTTTGTGCTATGTGTATTGACAGGGGGAACTTAAGTTCCTGAGGGGATCAGAAACATCATTAGTTGCAGGACTAAGTTCTGCCCCTTTTGTAAGAGTATTTAAAAAAAAAAAAGTGAACATTTTGTGCACACATTTATTTCTTACTTCTTCTGCTGTGTGCTGGTTTTTGTATCACATGCAGTATGTATATGTTTGCCCAAAATGTGGTTTTGGTCATATAGATTTCATTTTTAGACAGCTAGCTTATTCACAGATATGCTAGGATTTTTATTTTATTTTTTTAAATTGTCAAAACTATTTCAAATAAACTTTAAAAAAGAAATTGTTCCTGTAGTGAACAAATTGAAAAGATACTACTTCTCTTGGTTTGCATAAGTGAGAGTAATGTATACACTCGGAATTCAGAAAACACGGATAACATGTAAGAAGTATTCATAAGTTATTGTTGTCGTGTAATGTTCACAAAAAAGGGGATATTATCATACAGATATGTGGAACTATTTCATAGTGTCCATACATAAATGCCAGTGTGACTATATGCAACAGGATGTGTTTACAGGACTGGATTTACAACTGTGCCAAATATATCTCCAGGAATAATTACATATAGGGCAATAAATCGTTGGCTCTTTTGGTGTAACAATCATGTCATGATGGGCCTGGATCTGCTTTTAACTGCTCACAATAGAAATTTCAGCAGAAGTAGTCCTGGTGAGGCCAATGGAGTTAACCTCACTGTAAACCCATCCTGGGTGGTGAGAGAAGCAGCCCCTGCCTTTCTCTCTTTACCCAGGCACACGGCTGCCAGTACAAATTTCTGTTTAATATATCTTTGTCACTTTCACTTAGCATGCTGTTCAAGAAACAGTCATTTATCAGAAACAGTCATTTAGCAGAAAATGGAAAATTGAACTTCAAAGATACTGTTTTCAGGGGATAATAATTAAAAAATACAGTGTCTTTCTCAGTTGTCTTTACAGTTGTCTTTCCACAAATAGAAGATGGATTGCAGGTGTTTAAGCATGTAAATGTTAGAAAATAAAGGGGATCAAAAATGATTTGTGGAAGTTGTATAAACTAATTGATACAAGCCTATAGAGGTAATGTGCCGCATTTAGCAGAGAGCAGATAAATTACTACAACCTGGTTTGGTATGACAGAGGGCCAGTCAAGCTCCTCTGGTGCCCACTACAAATTTCCTGATAAACATTCAAATTTAAAAGAATTCAGTTTGTGCTAGTTTAATTACTAGTCTGTTACTGCCTCATTTCTCAGTATAACATGTTTAACTAGAACATAATGCTTTCAAAGTTTAAGTTAATATTATATATATTATATATAAATATATATTCATAATTGAGATTTAATTATGTAATGGATTGTAAAGAATTTGTTTGGATACTTACAAATGTCTCTAACACTATTATAGAAAAGAAATTAATATCTTTGTTTTCTTTAAAAAAACTGACACATTGTTATATCCAAATTCATTTTTACTGAAAAGAATACTGTACATGTGTAAAATGTTCAGTTGTTATTTGTAAAGTAGGGTAGTTCTGTTGTAATTGATACTGGCCAAAATCAATGTTATTCCATATTTTATTTTTTCTATTAAATTAACCTAAATTCCTGTTCTTTTGGTCTGGAAAAACATGTCGATAATCTATATGTAAAATGTATTTGTTGAGGGGCACAGGTAGCTTTGTGGTGTAGAATACTTAAATACCACAACCAAGTCATTGAAACAAGTTGGGAGGGTAAGGGCATTTAATTTTTTGAACTTTCTGGTTTTAAGTGGTGGAAATTATGATTGCAGTAATGTCTAGTTTCTGTGGAGGACACCTTTTGTGTAGTAGCACTACAGCTGTGTCGGAACCCTAGTGGTAACACTGTTGGCTTTCTCTGACCTGTAAGAGTTTGTGATGAGTGTAGTAGTCACTTGCACGCATAGGATCACAATAAGAAACTCACTGATCAGACAGTGAGACCCTGGAACAGGTTGCCCAGGGAAGTTGTGGATGCCCCATCCCTGGAGGTGTTCAAGGCCAGGCTGGATGAGGCTTTGAGCAACCTGGTCTAGTGGAGGGTGTCCCTGCCCATGGCAGGGGGGTTGGAACTTGATGATCTTTAAGGTCTTTTCCAACCCAAACCATTCTATGATTCTATGATTAAAAAGTGAAATTCATAACTACCTACTGGCTCAGAACAGTTCAGGAGGAATGTTTCATCTTTGAAAAGATCGGCCATCTTTGTGGCCGTTTGCACAGTGCCCAACTGATGTCTGTTCAGGTGCCAGTACTCACATCGAGTACACCTCAGATCACAGCCCCAGATTGCCACTTGAGAACAGCAGGCTGTCTGTCCTTTCCAGCAGATCAAAAGGGCTCCATGGAGACTCATTTGTGACCCCTGCAGGGTGAGATCCTCCATCAGCATTAGCTGATGCTCCTGTTCATTTCTCACTTACTCCTGCAACCTGAGCGGAGATCAAAGGGGCAACTTATCGTAGAAGTCATAGTTTCAGATTACATTTAAGCACATTCACCAAGGCCACGTAAAGAATTTTGTGGAAAACAACACTTTTCAGGCTTAAACTCCTCATTGTCACCAAGTTGGTTTCAAAACAAAGAGTTAGGTCATTATTCTCAATGTTTCCCTGTCAGTCCAGGGAACAAGTATATATGGGATGGCACATTCTTAGGAGTAGTTTGGTAAGAGCACACCTGGAAAAAAGGTTAGCCTAATCCGTACATGAATAACGTATGAAGAGCTGCTTCTTTGAGCTCCCATCCCACCTTCATCTTCCAGCTGGCATGAGAAATTCAATCAGTCATAGTGTCATTTATTGTGAAGATGTAATCTTCTTTGAGTAGGAAACAAATAGTGATAATAAATTTGTTTTACCTCTGGCCAAAAAGTCTGCTCTAGAGGGCGTATCTGTAAATGTTGAGCTGTGAAGTCTCACAGGCAAGTAATCATAGAACTGAGTTTCAGGCTGAAAACCAGTACTCTCTGGTGTCAACTCAGATTCTTGGGACATTTTTATTTGTGAAGCCTTAATAGCAGTGGCCAGATGCAAGCAGGATTCGTAAGCAGTGTTATAGTTAGTCGTTGTACAAGAGGATCGCTGCAGCAACAGGATTGCAATTGAAGGAAACTAGTTTATTCCCAGCCACTGAGTTTTCTTAGGTGATTGATCCTCCCTCTCTGATTCAATGGTGAGTAGTTTGGAGTGTTCAGTATTTGACACAGTGTTGTTGGCATGCAGAACAGATACGGACCGTTCTAGGAAGATCAGAACCTGCTAAGGATGAACAAAATGATACCTTTCTCCATGTCTGAAAGGATGGTGAATGACATCAGTCCAAATCTGCTCAGTGATTTCTGCCTTATTTATATCACAAAGCAAAAAGCAATGACAAATTGAAGATGCTCTTCTAATTAAGAGATGTCACTTCCATGGGGAGAAGAGAATTTTAAGAGAATCCTTACACAATCCTTGATTTAAATGCAGGCTGGACACCGAAACAGATGTCTTCTTTACTAAAAGTCTCAAGACAATGACAGCCTTGGTCCAAATAAAAAATAATCTCACACATGTACAAACGTTATTTTTAATGAGAAAAACGTTTAACATGCCCTGGAGGTACAGAACATCCTGCCTAAGCCTGTTGTGTGAGGGCATTGTTTTATAATAGAAGTTTCTTTTTCTGCAATGGGATTACAGCCTCCCTTTCTAGCTGCAGCTCTCCACCTCAGCCACACACCAATGTTGTGGGATCAGCAAATCATATACCTGCCGGGATATGTCAGTGAAAACCTTATGC
Source organism: Syrrhaptes paradoxus (assembly GCA_013400615.1). Lineage (NCBI taxonomy): Eukaryota > Metazoa > Chordata > Aves > Pterocliformes > Pteroclidae > Syrrhaptes > Syrrhaptes paradoxus. Next base: position 17,030 of record VZTO01009987.1, read on the forward strand.
TTCAGACCAGTAGCTCCTGTGGCTCTTGACTTAGACCCTGCCTACCCACACACCAATCTCCACTGGCACATCCTGACTATTTCTGGGGAGGCAAACTCCCCTGCTGTGAAGAACACTGTTTTCTAATAGAGATTTCCCTGTCAGACCTTACAGACTACCCCAATCTGTATTGGGATTGCAACTTTCCAATGTCCCGCAAGATTCTGAGCAAACCCTGCTACTGAATATATTGTGTAGGAGGTGAGCTGCTGCTTGTTCCACATTGTTAGGTAATGATAAGAGGTATGACAGTATGAGCCTTGAAGATGAGTAAACCTATATACAGAGATACTAGAGCTGACTACAGCAATTTCACCTATCGCTAAATGCAACTTGAAACTGGTGATGACCAAGTTAATCCTCGTAATAGCCACATCACAACCAGAGTGAGCATTCTGTATGAGTGGCCACTTTAGGTAACTATCTGCTACTTTTAAATGAATTTTTTTAATGAACTGAATGACTGTAAAAAGGCCTGTTATAAATTCAAGATTCCTGTAAAGACATTTAAGTGACTGCTTGTATGAGTCAAAGCTTTCAATTTGCAGTTCAACTCGCGGAACAATAACTTGTCTGTGATCCATTACCATGCCTTATATTTATATCGGATATGCCATTGTCATGTCATTGCTGCAGAATGAATCAAGAAGTGTTCTGCCATTAGATGTTTGTGCAAAATATTTTAAGCAAGCATTAAAAAAATTTTAAAGCATACAAAGAAAAATCGTAGTCAAGTTTTCATCAAAAAGAAACTGACACCAATAACAATTTGCATTAGTTTGTTCAGAATATGCAGTTTCAATATATGAATTTTTGATGAACATTTTGTTTAGCAGAGGGAAAACTGATTTCTGTTTGGCATAATTCTTATTGTCTTACTTAAACTGTCTTGGGAGATCTCAATTTTTGACAAAACTGATTATCTGATTATTTGCAACCACCTGTCATGAGACTGTATTGGGATTTAAATTGTCCTCATTAGCAAGGACTAAAGATTTGGGGGTAGCAACACAATGTCCTTGAGAACAAACTAGGGCTCTGAACCTTAGGGTTGCATCCAACTAGTGGAAGTGCAACCAACACCTGCATTTGCACTACTGCTTCCACAGTGATGAGCAAAGAGGATTCAGATCTATTGAAGTCATGAGGCATTTCTGTGAAGTCTCAGAGCACAGTAACATTGGATTTTACTAGGGAAACTGTTCTGAAATCCTCAGAATAAAGCCAAAGCAATTGCAGTAATGTTTACCTGCTGTGCAAGGATAGCAGACACCACCACGGAATTAAATTTTAATAGTCACACTATGGTTGAAACTATTCTGGAAGGACTTTCTTTCTGGATAAGAGCATAATGTTTATTGCGTAAAAACCAATTTTCACTTCTAACGTGGGAAATGTAGTCAAAGAAAGCATATTATGGGGAGAAGGCTCTGAGCATAAAAAAAAACCCAAAACAATTACAGTAAGCAACAAATGCCGCTTCTCAGTGCCACACAAAAGGCTGGGTTTTATTGCATCTCTTTTTTATGAGCGTCTCATGCATTTGCTGCCAAGGATGAGCAAGGCACAGCTTAGAAGAATGCCCCTTGTACAATCATTTATTCATCAGTGTTTCTCAGTGTTTGGGGGATGGATTTGTTGAAGGTCTTCTGGGAAAACAACATCACTTTTCGAAGTAAAAAATACTGTACCATCACAAAGCACAGTAGACATCTTTGCTTTATGGTGTTACACAATGAGATGATTAATTTTTCCAGCCAGCCAGGGGGAGAAACTAGAACTTTGACAGGCAGTGAATATTTATTTAGCCAATTGCAAACTCAATAGTAGCACTGAATGTTCACTGGAGTGTGACTAGTGTGATTTAGTTACAATTCAGATAATACTGCATACCTTTTCTATTTACAATTCTCCTTGGCCTGCCCACTGTCCTGCTCCTGATGCCTGCAGAAGTTCTTTGAGATGTGTGTTGGAAGGAAAGTCTAGAACCTGGTTGCCAGTCCTCGTGGATCTCATTGCTGTCAGACATGGTTCTTGTGACTGTGCTCATGTGCTGTTCTGTGCAATGCCACTAGATCAAAAGACATCAATAACTCAAATATTCATTACCAAATAAAGCAGCCCCTTTTCTTACTCCAAGAGGAAGGCCATACTGAATTGAAGTTGTGTAAATGCTGCTCTTGCTGGGTCAGGCTCTAGTAATCCCAAGGCTAAAAGGAGGTTTTAGAGAGCTCCCATAGCCAAATGGTGCCACAAAGCCTTTCTCCACCTGTATTTGAATTAGAAGGGCTCTATCATTCACCCATTTCTGCACCCTCAGCAGTGAACATGTGATCATTAAAGGGAGCATCCTGGACTGTGCCTTTGAGAGGAATCATCAAACGTGATTACCTGGGCTATTCCAGAAGTGCTAGTAGTGGAGATGAGGAGCCAAGAAAGATTTTAAGCAAGGGGAGATCACCAATGTAAGGGTATTGATTTGGCTGAAGAAAAACAGATAGGAATAAAATTTACTCCTTTATACCTCTTACTAAAATACTTAATTTGGTCTGCTCCTTACTTCCAATGAGATAAACTTGTGTGGTTTTAGTAGATTTCTTTCAGGCTTTAATATGTGTTAATCTCTGCAAATTAAACAGAATTTGCATTTGATTAGCAGTATGAATCTATGATGTTATCTCTTGTTGAACCATCAGTTTGCCTGCTGAAATCTGCCCAGGCAGATTTCAGGAAATTATCAGCAAATCTGTTTTCACATCCTGATTAAGTTGGAGGTCTCCAGTACAAACACTCTGTGCAGGATTCTCTCTGTTTAAGGCAGATGACAGCACTGAAAGACTGCCCTGAGACATCGAGCTCTTCCCATTTCAGGTTTATGTCTATCCAGATCAGACTGCAGAAATCCTGTGGACAGGGCCCTGTGTATAGAAATTGCATACTCCTTGTCGTATAATGCAAGAGAGAGATGCTGTGCTACTATGGTTGCCTCTGGAGTATGATGTGTTTTCCTCCAGCATTGAAAGATCCTATCTTTAGTGTACTCCAGGCACAGATAAAGCTGGCTTTACTCAATGTATACAGTCAGCTTCCACCTTTCTTTTGCATATTTCACAGGAAACTACCTGGATTTCCAAAGCAGTTTTGTCAGCACCATGAGATAATTTTTAGTGAGATTCAGGTTCCTCTGCCCTTTAGGAAATTCCCAGCTACTGAGCTTCACAAAAAGTAGGAAGCTTGACAAGATGAGACACGGAAATTTCCAGTTGGGAAGCTCCAGAAATGGAGAGGCTAAACAGACTTTTTTCCATTATCAGCCTAAAATTTTGAGAGTGCTGTAGTATTTCCCCCTCCTTCAAGAAGTGAGAAGGGTTCAGAACATTCCCCTTCCCACTTTCTCATATGGCTGTCAAATTTTAGTCTCCAGTTGAGCAGCAGAAAACCTTGCCAGGGTCTGACCTTTGTGCTTGCAACAGGCAAAGGAGAAACCCTCATCCCAGACAGCTTTTATTTTGAGGCATCCACATTATTAGTACAAATGGACATTTAAAGCTGATTTTTAAAATGCTAAAAAATGTCTATGCTCACTCAGTACCCCTGAGGCCTCTGGCCCTTCAGTGGGTTTCTAACAAACATTGTATAAATACTACATAGAAATGAGGGAAGAAATACATAAAATAAAGAGGGAAAAAAATCCCTTTGTGTCAGCAAAAAAGGCAGCTTTGGCTAATGTAAATATTTTTATTCTACAGGGGAAAGAACAGAGGGCTGTGTAAGATAATGTAGTTGATAAAGGTAGTTGCCTCTCTCCTGCCTGTCACAATTAAAGCTAACCTGAGGCTTTGTGTGATCTCAGCTGATCCTGCACAAAAGGGCCTTTCATCCTAAAATCATTATATCACACTCAGCTACACACACCACTCTTCAGGGAAGAGTTCAGCCCTTTTCAAGGTTCCGCTTTGTCCCTTGGCACAGAGGTCTTCAGTGACTTAGGAACCAACATCCTAATTTCAGCCTTCTGTTTCATCACCGCCTAGAGCACTTTTGAAAATAAAACTTCCAATTCTGAATCCCTATTATTAATTCGAATCATAGCACCCCAGTGTTGTTCCCATGAAGGTTATCTTCTTTGTCCCGTCTGCACATCTCAACAGGGAGACAGAAATTTGGTCATTCTGTAAAATGCCTGAATGGAGAAGAATGATTAGCAGGAGACTAAAAGCTGAAGCTAGACAAAGAATTGGAAACAAGGGTCAAATTTTGTATGACTGCCCAAAATTTGGGGGAAAGGAAATGCCATAATCTCCATGTCATAACATTTTCAAGATGAAGACAAGATTTATTTCAGGGAGCTGTAATCTGTCAAACATTAAGGCTTTCAGCTAAACAGGGGGTTAACTTTGAAGAGTAATCCTCAGGGTGAGTTTTAATGGCTTGTTATATGCAGGTTAGTCTAAGTTCCTTATGGACTTAAGCTTTATGGATCAATATTTCTTCAGCAAAGCTCAAGGAGCTGATTCCATGAGCCAACCAAAATAAAATGTTATCAAGTCTGAATATGGAAAAAACAGAGAGCTCCCTAGGACAGAATCCTCTTGCTTCTCACTGCTGATTGATGAAAAACAATTCTAATCAATTTTTCTTTATCTGTTCTCTGAAACCTTTGTAACTCATAAGATTACGTACAAAAGCCCAAGTACAAAATCCATATCTAGGTTCCCATGAAACAAGCAAAAGGGAGGAAATAAGGTAACTTTTTTGTTGCTAATGAAGAAAAGGCACAGGGACAATGCTATAGAAGATAACCAATGAACATTTTTAAATTAGATAAACCAAAATTTATTTTAAAATGTGGGGAAGTGACACGTGATTTGTAACAACGAAGTCTCATGGAGTGGCTAAAAGAGAAAGATTCATTTATGACTGCCAGCACATAAAGCTGTGTATTTCCAGGCATAGCTCACAAGGATATTCACATGCTCATCTAACTGGTGTCCTGAAATACCATGTGCTGTCAATTAACGGCACAGCTTTTAGAAAGCAGGAGAGAAATAGTGACAAGATAAAGGCTGTACAATTAATGCTCCTTGTGCAAACATCTAGCAACAACCTGGCAACTGTGATAATGCTCTAGTCTGGGACTCAAGAGGCAGGTTCTAGTTTGCTGGTGCATCCTAACTTGATGATTTTACTGTAACTGGTTTTTCTTTTTGCATTTGTAATGGGAGGTAATAGTCCTTACCTCATTTTAAAATGCATCATATCAAGTGATAGGAACTCAGTATAAGTATACACTCGTGTGCAGTTAAAGGCACAGCCTGCAAGCTGACATGGCCCAGATGTGAAATTAAATATTTCTAATGAAGGACACAAAAATTACACATGAAAATCTTACCATTATGAGGCATTATATCTGCTAACATAGCCTTATTCCTATAATACCTTCAGTTCTTTTTTTTCAAACAAGGTGACAAGGTAACAGAATTGAGAAATAAATGAAGGTTAAGTATGGGATGATCCAAAGTAACTGATGACCATTGCCTGATTGAAGGCACAGCTGAGACACATTGCTGAGAGTGTGCTCCATTACTTATGTTGGATAGATAAAGAATTATAATACAGAAGAGAGAAAAATGTTTGAGGCTTTGGTAACTAGTATTAATCCAGTGAGATTTGCAAAGAAATATATTGCCCACAAGGAACTCTGGCAAATGGTTAAGCTGCCCTGTGGAATAGTTTAAAAGTCTTCTTTAAAGTTGCATTTCAGTGTTAACTCCTTGAATATCCACTAAAAACTATTTTGTTAACACTTAGTGGCAGATCTACAGCTCTAGATGTGACTTGCAATTCAGAGGGCTAATAATGTAAGTATTTTCTGGTGCACATGCTTGTAATAGTATGCTTTAAAATACTTCTGCTCCGAGGATAAAGTAAGCAGAGAACTGGTCTTCCTGGCACTATTCCAGCATAGCTGAAATGAATTACAGCCCTCCCAATGAAAAGCATAACAAAGAAATAACAAAAACCTTTTAAACTAAGCACTTCTGCCACGTGGGAAGGATTTGAGTGGGAATAGCCGAGGTGTATGAATTAGTAGTCCAGGTTCAATGGATAAGCATACAAGCAATGCAGGCAAATAAAGTGAAGGACTGGAGAAACAAAATGTTTTTCTAACATATATAACAAAACAACATCAGAGAAGCAATTATTTAATAACATTGCCCTGGCAGTGATGTAAAGCTGGTAGTATAAAGTATAGTAGTATTAGCTGGTAGTATAAAGCACTGAGCCATCCGAGCTGCAATAGAAAGACTTTCCAGATACTTCATTTTTTCATGGTTGTGTATTGTCCAAATATATCTGTGTGTGTGTATATATATATATATGTATGAAATTGTATTTCATACATATGTCATGGGATTCCATGAGACACCCTCTGCATACATATTACAAAGACTCAAGAGGCCAATGTTAAGCAAATCTGTTAGTGGCCTGATGATCCACTGGACAGCAGGCTACAGTTTTTTTCTAGAAAGTGAGAATTATAAATACTCTGTACTCTGATAGTTATTCATCAATACAACACTTTATCTCAGTAATATCTGAATAAATTCAGAATCCTGATTAATTCTATGCCAAACAGTTATACAGTTTATAATGTTTGTGTCATTAGTCCTTTATAAAGTAATCTATCACACAAGATAAAGTGTCCCACTTCAGAAAAGCTACACAACTTCCATGGAATTGCGTCAGTTTTCACAATTCAAGGTTTGGCCCTATATGGGCATGTATGTGGGATTACATAAATGCATGCAAATATATATATAAATACACATGTATACAAAATGCTCTTTGGACAATTAGAACTATAAAAAATGTCTGAGTGTGAATGTGTATGCATATAGAGATTTCTGTTACCCTGATCTCATCAATAAGCTATTCATTTGCTCCCAGTTCTGAACTTCTTCCCAGTTAGCACTAATCCCAGACCAGCCTCCAAGGACCACTGTCTTTATGTTTTATATAGTTCTGTCACTGGCTTTTGGCTCGCCTCTTAACTTTTTTTATCTTCAGGAGACACACAAACCTTTAAAAATGAAAATTGTAACAATACCTACATTTGGGTACCTCAGCTTTCACCCATAGTTGTCTGGACATCCAGTTGGTACGCCTTTATAACTATACTGTTCCAATCCCTTTAAGCACGATAATTACTATCCTAGTTTATATCTCATGCCAGAGATTTCAACTATCACAAAAATTGTTAATACAGATTAATATGGAATAGAAAACACAAAGGACAGAGATCATTATTTGCTGTACTTTCGAAATTTTTTTCCTACATTGTTTTATACTTAGAACAATACTTGCTGATATGGTACTTTTACTCTTCAACGTAAGGAACTCATTGCAACTGAGAGCCAAACCCAAGTCATTCCACATTTGTATTTTGACTCCTAAAGTTCACTCCATTTGCCAAATCTGGATTTCTCAGCAAAGCATGTGGAAAGAGTTTCTCCATATTGAAGTATCCATAGAAACTGCAGGGTTTATGTATTATATAGGACTCTCTGCTCAACCTCTTCCATTACTTAAGAATGAAGGAACAGCCAATTCTCTCAAATATAGAAACTCAGAATAAATTTTCCCATAACAAACTGACATAAAAGACCCCATCTTGAGCTTTATAAAACTGCTTCATAAAGTGATTTACTCTCCTCACACAATGCTGCACACAGATGCCGTATTCATGCTACTTGCCAAATCAATATCTCTGCTCTGAGAATTATGAAGTGTACAGCTTTCCAGTTTGTACCAATATTTTAATTAATACTCAGTAAATAAAGAGGCAAACTTTCTACTTCAGTGCCATAGTAGTACAGGTGCATTCATGATCTGGGATTCTTCATATCTTTATCTCAGTCCTAAGGCAACGATTCATGTAATTCAAAATTTTTTTTTCAAATCAGAATGGGTGCTTAAGGCACCAAATTTTTGTTCAGCCTAAATGAGAGCCTAGGTCTTTTAGATGTAGAGCCTTCCAGCACTGGCTTGGGAGGGGGACAAAAGATGTTATAGCTAGAGGTTTGGGGAGCACCAACAAATCTCTGACTAGTGGAAGCTTGTTCAAGTCCTTCTCTTATAGAACCACAGAAGCATGAAATGGTTTGGGTTGGAAGGGACATTAGAGATCATCCAGGTCTGATCCCCCTGCTGCGGCCAGGGACACCTTCCACCAGACCAGGTTGCTCAAAGCCTTATCCAGCCTGGCCTTGAACACCTCCAGGGATGGGGCATCCACAGCTTCCCTGGGCAACCTTTCCAGTGTGTCTCCACCCTCACAGTGAAAAATTTCTTCCTAATGTCTAGTCTAAATCTACCCTCTTTTAGCTTATACCCGTTACCCCTTGTTCTCTCACTACGCTCCCTGATAAAGAGTGCCTCCCCATCTCTCCTGTAGGCCTCCTTCAGGTACTGGAAGGCTGCTATTAAGTCTCCTCGGAGCCCTTCCTCTATCCACCAGCACCGTGGCTCTGTCATAGAAGGCCACCAATTTCATCAGGCACGATTTTCCCTTGGTAAAGCCATGTTGGTTGCCATCAATCACCTGCTTGTTATCCATGTGCTTTAGCATAGACTCCAGGAGCATTTGCTCCATGATCTTGCCAGGCACAGAG